>JAXIVJ010007715.1:37500-59298 GCA_036785665.1 Chirona hameri
ACATACATACATACATACATACATACATACATACATACATACATACATACATACATACATACATACATACATACATACATACATACATACATACATACATACATACATACATACATACATACATACATACATACATACATACATACATACATACATACATACATACATACATACATACATACATACATACATACATACATACATACATACATACATACATACATACATACATACATACATACATACATACATACATACATACATACATACATACATACATACATACATACATACATACATACATACATACATACATACATACATACATACATACATACATACATACATACATACATACATACATACATACATACATACATACATACATACATACATACATACATACATACATACATACATACATACATACATACATACATACATACATACATACATACATACATACATACATACATACATACATACATACATACATACATACATACATACATACATACATACATACATACATACATACATACATACATACATACATACATACATACATACATACATACATACATACATACATACATACATACATACATACATACATACATACATACATACATACATACATACATACATACATACATACATACATACATACATACATACATACATACATACATACATACATACATACATACATACATACATACATACATACATACATACATACATACATACATACATACATACATACATACATACATACATACATACATACATACATACATACATACATACATACATACATACATACATACATACATACATACATACATACATACATACATACATACATACATACATACATACATACATACATACATACATACATACATACATACATACATACATACATACATACATACATACATACATACATACATACATACATACATACATACATACATACATACATACATACATACATACATACATACATACATACATACATACATACATACATACATACATACATACATACATACATACATACATACATACATACATACATACATACATACATACATACATACATACATACATACATACATACATACATACATACATACATACATACATACATACATACATACATACATACATACATACATACATACATACATACATACATACATACATACATACATACATACATACATACATACATACATACATACATACATACATACATACATACATACATACATACATACATACATACATACATACATACATACATACATACATACATACATACATACATACATACATACATACATACATACATACATACATACATACATACATACATACATACATACATACATACATACATACATACATACATACATACATACATACATACATACATACATACATACATACATACATACATACATACATACATACATACATACATACATACATACATACATACATACATACATACATACATACATACATACATACATACATACATACATACATACATACATACATACATACATACATACATACATACATACATACATACATACATACATACATACATACATACATACATACATACATACATACATACATACATACATACATACATACATACATACATACATACATACATACATACATACATACATACATACATACATACATACATACATACATACATACATACATACATACATATATATATATATTATATATATATATATATATATATATATATATATATATATATATATATATATATATATATATGTATATATTTTACACTAGATAAAATGAGATTCTCTGACGACCCGACCCCCCCCCCCCCCCCCGGTTCATTATGAATTGGGGTTGGAACGGGTTTGGACCTGGCTGAATGGGCTGGAACGGAAGGGGGGCTGAAAATGTGTCCCGTGAAGGGCTCTATTTGGCAGGCAAGAAGTTGCACCACTTACTTTTCGCATGTTGCTATGTCGTCGTGTCGACACGATCAAACAGCGCCTACGCCTCGTTGCCGCCTACGACATACGCCTCGTTGCCGCCTACGACATACGCCTCGTTGCCGCCTACGACATACGCCTCGTTGCCGCCTACGACATACGCCTCGTTGCCGCCTACGACATACGCCTCGTTGCCGCCTACGACATACGCCTCGTTGCCGCCTACGACATACGCCTCGTTGCCGCCTACGACATACGCCTACGATATAACCACGCCTCGTTGTTGCTACCCGGATCAGGACAGGACGGTGGGATGAAATTATTTTACTTCCTCAATGCATGATAAACCTTAAACCTTAATTATATTATATTAATTACAAAAAGTGTACAAACAAAGCAATTATTGCACATTTGCGATATTGCAAATCTGTTTCAAAATTTCAAAGCATTCAGCAAATTATATTACCTACTTCTTTAAATGTGGTTGTGTTCCTTTCCTTAATTTGCACTTATTCTTCAAACCTTCAACAGATGCCACAACCACTTGGAAAAAGTATTGGTGCTCAATTAGAACGATGTGGAAGCATCTTGATAGCAGAAGTCTTACTAATTACTCCAAACTTGAGGTACTTGAGGTTTGTTAGTCAGATCACATGCAGAGCGAGATTCATGTAACTGTTAGATTAGTTGAAATTAAAACAAGTACATAATAATATGGTGGTGAATTATGGAACTAAGGTTAAAATAATATTGCAAGAAACACACATCATTGATCGAAAAATTTCATTAAAAAATCCATAAACGATTTCCGTGAAACAATCCGTGATTGAATATTTTGTTAGGTTAAAAAATGCAACAGCTTCCTCTGTTGATCATCTTTGTTAAAATCATGGAATCCAGCAACCAAGGTCTTATTCATCGACCTCTCAACCAGTGGCGTACCCAGGATTCACTCCAGGAGGGGCCACATTTTGCTCAGGGGGCATAAAATACCCCCACCAAAAAAACTCACCGGATTTAGCCCACTATATTTTTAAAAGGGCATATTTTCACATATTTTTCTTTAAAAAACATTCGTTTTTTCGACCAAAGGGGGCACGTACAGACCTTCAGGGGTCTGTGGGGGGGGGGAACAATTGCCCCATTTGCCCCCCCCCCCTTGTGTACGCCTATGCTCTCAACTCATTCCAGTTTGCACTATACTAATGTTAACGAAAATTTACTTTTTTCTGATCGCATGTATTTGTGTTAGTCACTAATATGAATGATTATGCTACTGAACATGCCAAATGTTTTTAAATAGCTTAGTGTGTGACTGAACGGAACATCTTTCTTAAATTGGCAATAAGTTGGAAACTGTGTTCGCTTAGCTCACACCGAGATGATTGTTGAAATATTGCGTGCAAATGGCACCTGCATGCTCAACTCTTCTTGTGCTCGAATGCAACTATATTAACAAAAATATTTAGGTTTAACTAAAATTGCAATTCGTATTGGAGCCTCAATGAAATGCAAATCAGAGTGGTGTTCAGGTAGGCCAAACACTTAGTTTGTTTAGTTTATTTCAGTGTTTGACTGGCTGACTGCTCCGCGTGTCGTCTCACTGCTCGCACAATGACAAAAGACGACGCTGCTGTGTCTTGTCCAGGTCCTGAAGAAGTGCTATGTCCGAGAAGAAAAATAAATCGAGCAGGATAATTTTTACTTCTGATCAAGTAATGGTTCTGTCAGCTAAGGGTGTGATCTAACAAAAAAGTCATCTTGAGTCTGAAACGATTTAAATCACCGTTCGGCAAATCACGTGAAAGCATGACACTTTGCCATTGTTTTGCTCTCTCTTGTCAGACATAATGTGTCACATCGGTACGTTTACAGTGCTCTTATAAGCAATTTTCGAAGTAACATATGCGTTCGTAGATTGAAAAATCCGCCTCGGCAGTTACAATACATTGCCTACAGTACGCATAAGATGCCCCACAAACGTCATAAGTGTGTTCTCTTGCATCGCTAGTTGAAGGGGCCAAGAGATTGATAAAGGCAACTGAATCTCCTGCAACTGATACGATGCTACACACCTTTATTTATTCAGCAGATCACCCACGGGTTGGCCCATTGACGGGTAAAGTCACATATAACTACAAAGACACATGCAGGCACACAATAAATACACTGATCTCACTCGCTGTCTAACAAGTAAAACATCACAATATATGGACTAAGTAGTGCTACGCGTGGAGCGGATAAGCCACTGTCGTCAGTTTCTTCGCATAAACCTTGGCTTATATCTTGATTTGGTAGAGTGAATCTCTAAAAGTGTCTATCTGTTCATTCTGATGTAGGAGTTCGTTAATCTTTTGCGTCATTCTGCAGAACAGACCATTTTTGACAGTCTCCACACGGGCAAAAGGGACAGCGAATAAATCTCGACGTCGAACTGAGCTGGCTGGGACAGCTAAGCCAAACCAGGATCGCAAGGAGATGGAGTCACCTGTCAGATTGTGTAACGTTTAAAGCTGAGTGCCAATATATTTTAACTGCGGGTACTCAGATATCATTCAAGGAGTCAAATAGATGCTTTCAAGTATTTACCACAGTTCTAGCACACAGTTCGTTTTACCACATTTCAAGGAACCAGTCATTCTGCGTCCAACTTTGCCGCGTGGGTAGCAGAACTAACATGTCAGACCGACAAATTGCGAGATTACTCGAAAAATTGCGAGACAAATTGCGAGATTAGGTTTCCGCCGATCGCTCGAGGCTGTGGCGGGCGTGGGGGTGGGGGTGAGCGGTGCTGGGGGGGGGGGGGGGGGGGGAGCCATAGGGGGAAAAAGAGGCACGCCACCGCACGTTGATATCAGACGTCAGCTGAATGGACTAAGTGACAGCTTCCCAGTTCCCAACAAGGACTTCCCAACAACTTCCCAACAAGGACTTGAGCTGTCCATGTCTTATCGAGAAACATGCAAAGTTCACTACTTTGATTTACTAGCAGTGTCTCTTTGCGCCAGCCGCCACGGCAATATGCCGGCGTTGTGAGACTGCCTGCCCATGTTCCCATAGGCGTCGGAAGCATACCAGTGGGACTGCCTATCAGCTGTCCACATTGCGACGTTTGTAGTGCGGTGTTTTACAACTTACCCGTTGAAAGTTCACCTTATGTAATTTTGTTGCAAAATCATCCGTTAGATGTCGCTACCTATTTTCCCATGATGTATACGCTTAAAACAAAAGAGTGAAATAATTTTGTTTGTCAGGCACAAAACAAAATACAACATTTGGGAAGTCTTACATAGCGGCACTTGCGGCAAAGAGCTGCACAAAATCAACTTTTAGTGGGAGTCATTTGAGTGTGTGCTGCAACGGTCATAGCATATTCTGCTTTGTTGGGAGGGTGCCTTTTCATTGACTGAGGTGGTGAGCAAGGCCCTCTAGACAATGGTTGTGAGCATAGGTGTCTATTTATATACCTTTGGGATGGCCCTCGCCCCCCCCCCCCAATTGTTGAGTTCGGCCCCCCAATGATACCCTCGGCCCCCCCAATATTTACCCTCGCCCCCCATGTTTTTGGCCGCTGGTGGATCCAAGAGGGCGCAAAGCGGCCAAGCCTCCCACACCGCCTGCAATGGGCAAACAAATTGACACGTTTCCTATTTTAAAAGAAAATCTAAGCAGCTTTTACTAAGAAACGTTTGTTTTAAAATCACCTCTTGATTATACAGAGGCGAAATCCGGTGAATTTAATATACATGTGTGAGACTTTTTGAGGATTTTCTCCCCAAACCAACTTTTTGTCTCTCTGGACCTACCCTTGTCTCTGGCCTCAGATTAGGTTCCTGAAACATACAGGTTTCATTCGCAGTGATTCATGGAAAACCAAGCTTCTGATAGTTTGTTTAGTTCTACGAACCGTAGACTACCTAATACCACCTTCGTCACGTCGCGCGAAGAAACCGGGGGGGGGGGGGGGGGGGTATAGGCGAAGCAATGCTTCTCTCCTATGTGAAGTTTTTGGTTGTTTCCTTCTCTTGCGATCTGGAGGCATTGATTTGGAAGGCGAGACAGACCGCCCTCCGAATGCCTTAAACATTAGGCTCATGGCTGCTGCATGGCAATAATCTGGATAAAAAGGCGATTTGCCCCGCATCTGTAAAGGGCTTCCCCTACTTTCTTGTCCTCCTCTTGGCCCATGTCTTGGCCTTACTTGTCTTGGCTTTACTTGGCCAGCTGGCCAAGTAGACGAGCCTGGGCGGACTGTACCGTGGCGGCGGTCGCAGTTTAACGTTTGTTTCTGTCAGACAGGGTGCTTTGATTTAAGCTTTTGCTCTTGAACCCTTCTGCTTTATGTTCACATACTTCTTCATTTATGTTTAATAAACATGCTGATGGCGATGATGAGGACGAATTTTGATTTGTCGACATTTTCATTGATATAGTATGGCTTCTGTTGTCTCAGGGCACGATAATTTTGGGCGAGGAGTGTGATCAAGATAAAAAGTGTCGTTGATGACACAGCCCAGACTGCTCAGTATATAATGGTTTGTGTTCAAGTCAGCTCAACAAACACGCAATCGGAGGTTAAATTGTGTTGTCACAAATGGGACAGCTTTCGCTTGCGTCGGTGACAGCTTGATAGTTTTTTTCTTCACCTCTGGTGAAAGCTTTCATACCGAGATGTGCGGTTGGTGGATATAATTCAGGGAGCCGTTCAATGTTCATGGTTTGTTTGTTCGGAACCTGATGCACCTGTAGTAGCAGAACGTGAATGAACGTCGGCGCGCTGTTGGTAAAGTGTCACATTCTGGCACGCCGAATGGGTGCTGATCTCTATTACCAAACTGTTTTGCCCCCGCCTGATCTCTATTACCGAACTGTTTTGCCCCCGCCTGCCGCAGGGGCGGCGGATTGCGGGGGCGGGGTACCCAAATGCCCCCAGTCGAAAATCCTGGAGGGCAAAATGGTCATTTTTTTTGCCCCCCCCCCCCCCAGGTTTTAGTCGGCTCATTATCTCACGTTTTCAGCTGTGTGACGTTTTTTTCTCTCGATTTCGTCCTAACCAATCATAGGCCTTATGCAATTATTTTCACATGTGCTCTGGCGACGAATAAACACCCATTTCTAATGATCAGTGAATCACTGTCCAGATGTGTGTCATTAATTTGTATAACTAGAGGCGATTATTGCTTGATTTGCTTAGCGAAAGTAGAGATTGACCAACGGCAGGATCTGCAGTCTGCACTGTTCAATGTCTGTCGCAAACAAACCTGGAATGTTTATTGAACCTTTGACTTCATCTATGGAGTGTTCTATAAATTACAAAATATGTGTTCTGCACCATTTTAGCTGCCACCTTTTATCCTCTCCGACATCCAATGTACCGACGCTCTTACTGCCGGGCTCCACTACGCGCTTTTGCAATTTATCGCTTCACTTTTACGTTTTATAAGGTCGACTTTGCGTTTTCTCACGTTCATAATTTGTTTAACTACGTGTTAATATACAGTGCAGGCGCCACTGACAGAAATGAGAAAGTGAATAAATAAAAAAGTGCCTAATCGGTACGGTAAACCTAATAATCGAAACGAAAAAGTGTAAAAGTGTAACCGGAAAACGCAGAATCGACACGCAGAAACGGAAAAATGAGAAAGGATAAAAACGAGAGAATGTTTGATCAATTGAAAGTTTTTGCACTTCTGAAGTTTCCTGTGCTCATCATGCCACCTTTCAAGTGATTTGTGGCTGTGTTGCAAGCGAATATTTGCAATGAAGCTATTTGCCGTATTTAAGCTACTCCTGCCACCTTGCGTTTGAGAAGAAAGCTGAGCTTCTGAACTCGCCGTTGCGTAATGTAAACAAATAATTCCGATGGCCATCTTTGCGTGTGTCGGGCGGTTGGTTCCGTTGTGGCAGTGTCAAGCGGTTTCAACTTGGGTGTTTCAAGTGGTTTCAACTTGATTTCATGAATGTTAGGAGTTCAAGTCGCAAGTGAGGGGAAGCTGGGGAATTTAAAAGTGATCTGTGTTTCCTAATATCCATTCAATGAGCTGTGGAGAGGCAAGAGGTTGCTTGTGAAGGAACAAATTGAAGCCCGCGGTTTAGCCCAGCGTGCAAATCATTAGTGGAGTCGCTTACAATGCCTACCTACATATTCGTATGATTGTTGGAATCTAACCGAGCTCTGCCGTACATACAATGCAGGTATGTACCATGATCATATATTTATACTATTATATTACTATACTATTCAATTAAGCTTTGTGCGCAGCGGAACAACGATTGTTGGACGTTCTTTATGCAAGTTTTTCCTGGGAAATTACATCCGTTTGTGCTTCGCCTCGTCTTTTATTAGAGAACAAATGTGATACGGCGAAAAAGTCGCCTGACATGGCTTGGAACCCGTAATCTTCTTCGGATAATTATACCATTTTGATCAGCGCCTATAACCTCTCAGCCACTAGCGGTGTCAATCGGTTACCGCAATTTTGGTAACCAAAAAAATGTTGTGACCGATTTGGTAATCGGTTGGTCAGGCATATACATTTTTGGACATTTTTTGGTCAGTTAAACAATTCACTTTTCTGTCACAATTTTACACATTATATCCAGCAAATTTGCTCAAAATTCAATCAATTAATGTAAATACTAAAAAGAACACATCATTATTATATCAAGATTGAAGATATTGCTCACAAGAGGAAGTGAGGTCCTTAAAAATAAGTATTGTATACCATCTTAAGTAGCAAGCACAAACTAGTAACCAGTATGCCCCTCCAACTTTGGCCAGATAAAATAAATTTTTCCTAGTAGGTATGTATGTATTTATGCAATATGTATTATGCTGCAAATTAATATGAAATGATTGAGGTTATATTTTTTCATCCTGTCTTGCTTGCAGCATCCACTACTTTGCTTTGTAAATGTATTTGGTTTCCTTTTGCCCAATTATGAATTATACTGTCTTTTTGGAAACTGTAAATGTGTGTTTTATGATGTTAAACAAAGCTATTTTTGACAGTGTGTTATCTACATAAATAAGTATAAAATTGGAAAATCGGTCAAATTTTGGACATTTTTGGCTTTAACCGAAATCGGTCGGTATTCGGTCAACCGAAATGCCTGCCATTCGGTATCGGTTTGGAATCGGTCAGGAATTTTTTGGAAAATGACATCACTATCAGCCACCGTTGCGACAGGTACCGGCGTGGGAAATAAGCAGTATAGTTGAGGAAGGGTGAGCAAAAAAGGTCAAAATTACAATGTATAGTGCGGGTTTGATGGAAGATAACTATCTTCGATCACAATATCGCGGCGAAACAAAAACAAAAGTGATAAGCCGATTGTGTCGCAGTTCCTCCCGTCTCGGAAGTTCCCTAACGAAGTGTGTCACGTGAAACATGTGTTAAGCATGAGGAAACAATAAAGTGGAAAAGCTAGAAAGTGCAAAAATGTAAAAACGACACGATAAAACGATAAATCGAAAAACGCATCACTCAAAAGTGCACAGTGGAGTCTGAGCTTAGTGTAGTGGCACCATTTGGAAATTAGGGGTCATCGAAATATCATTTAAAAATTCGCCGTTTTTTCTATCATGTCATCTACAGGTGTGACAGATTCGGGTGTGGGGGTGCAGTTGACCCCTGTCAAAACGAAGGGTGTGAAACCATCTTTTTGCCCCTCCATCTGGCGGGCGGGAATGGTAAAAGTCCGACACCTTAGATGAGACTAAAATAAATAAAACTCAAAACCGCGCCGTCTTAGACCACGTCGAATCGAATAGTGAAGACTCCCTCCAAATCGGTCCCATAGTTGTGGAGTATGACGTCGGCTACGATTTTTGGCGGTTTTGGTCCAATTTGGTCCACTTAGATTAGACCGAAATGAATACAACTCCAAATCGCGCAGTCTTAGACCACGCCGGATCGAATGGTGAAGACCCCACCCAAATCGCCCTCATAGTTTTGGAGTATGACGTTGTCGGCAACGATTTTTGGCAGTTTTTGTCCAATTTGGTCCACTTAGATTAGACCAAAGTGGATAAAACTCAAAATGGCACAGTCTTAGACCACGCCGGATCGAGTGGTGAAAACCCCATACAAATCAGTCCCATAGGTTCGCAGATATTCGCCCATTACCCCTCTCCCTTGGGGAGTAATTCGAAAACACGCACGTATATCGACGGAAAATATGGAAATTTGAGGAAAAACGCACTTTTATAGTTTTGCGTTGTTAGGTAATATATTGACGAGTATTTTGCAAAGTAAAAAATTGAAATCTGGTGTACGGGGTCATACGAGGTCATACGAGGTCAACGAAAAAAAGGTCACGAGTTTACCGTTTTCAAGGTCATTCAAGGTCACGCAAAAAAGCCCAGAAATAGAATCTCTGTTTCATTGCGAATTCAGCCATATAATTATGCTTGATATTTAGTTAACCCGCGAGTTACTGGGGGGGGGGGGGGGGGGGGGGCTATTTTTTGCCTCCCCTCCCGTTATTTTGCAATAACTTCTAAACGAACACAGGTATTGTCACCAAACTTACAGTACCTTCTCTCACATCAATTCTACACATGTTGGGAAAAGTAAAAATATGAGGAGGTTATGATAGGTCAACCGGGAACGACGTCAGAGGGACGTTATGTTCTTTGGTTTTTGTTGCAAAATAATGGTTTGCAGAAAACGCTGTCAAAGGTACGATGTTTGAGATAAACTCAATTGTCTAAAATCAAATTAATGACAATAGACCGGGCTATCAAAGTGCTATATCAGATTGTTGAGTTTTTTTAATTCAAAATTTTGAGAAATCCAAATAATTTTTTTTTTAAACAAAATTTTCAAGAATAAATCAGAATTATCCAAAACTGGAATATATGTGATCGAGGCATGTGCGGTGAATATGTGTACCAAATTTGAAGTCAATATCTTCAAAAATGACTGAGTAATGCCCTTTAAATGACAAAAATAGACCACCTCTCACAGCATTACTATGCATAAAAAACGCATTTCCATTTTTACTTTTTACTTCTATTTATATGGAACACCCAATGTTCTAAGGTCATTTTACGCGTTCTAGACGAAAAACAAACCCATAAACATGTGTTACAACGCCTAATGACCGTAATCTGCAGTTTGACCTCGTGACCTCGGATGACCTTGACCTGACCCAAGGTCATAAACAGCTTAGAAAGGTACTTAGAAGTGTCAGACACACGAATCATACCGATCGACAGCTTATGCGTTTAATATCGCAATTTTGCGCGACAATTCCATCCATCGAGACCTTTTGACACGGTCAAACATTTTGTACTTGACCTGACCTGTGACGTGATCGGTGACCCCGAGGTCAACAATATTATGTTTCCCTCGATTAATTTCCCAGGGATATCGAATGCCGTTTGAATTTTTACATTCGGTCCAGTAGTTCCGGAGATCAGAGGGGGGCAAAAAATAGCCCCCTCCCCCAGTATGTCGCGTTATGAAATATACCCCAGTAACTCGCGGGCTAAGTCAAATGCGTTATTTTGGACTCCAAGCATACCTCTGCAGCATGACCTTTCCAAAATTCCCGAGGCTATAACTCCAAAACCTGAGATCAGATCGAGCTAATATTGCCACAGCTGAATTCCGCACCCGAGATAACCCTATACACCAATTTTGAACAAAAAGTGAGAGATGAGGATTATTTCGACTTGTCGAAATGTCGCCCCCCATTTGGATCGGGATGATTCAAACGCCATTCGGTAGACAATGTCAATGTTTATCCCCAGAAACAACTTTGGACACATTGCTGGTGACCTGTGACGTCACAGAGGTCAAATTCCTAAAATTGTGACACTTGGCTAGATTTGACCTTCCTGACCTCGTTTGACCTTGAAGGTATTCACCCAAGGTCACGATTTTTTCTCCAAATGTAGATCATCATAGCACCTACCTACGCTGTACGTTTAATCGTTCTAGCTCTCATACTTTCGGAGATCTTAGGGGGGGGGGGGGGGGGAGGCACTAAAGTGACCCCCTCCCCCTCCACTGCGTGTTAGTGGCATACCCCTCTCCACTGCGCCTGTTAAGACGAACAATGACCTGTTACCGAATGCCTCTTAATCGCTAACGAAGGGTGTTGCAATATACCCGAAAGCTCCGATTTAAATATTTGTATTGAGGAGTAAGTCCTCTTTGTATTTAATATATATCTCCCACTCCACATCATGTCTTTTTGCGGATCCCATAGACGATCGGGGACCTTGAGCCTTTCAACAGTATGAAGGTCCAGGGAATACAACTCAACATTTTCGCACCGCTCCGCGGCGCAATTTAACTACAAATTATATTATATGCAGGTTAAAAATGTGCCGTTTCTCGGCGCATTTATGTGTTATGTTGCTACTTTCCAATATCATTGGGCAAAATAGTTCGCTTTCACCCTCGCCAGTGCTGGGGGCGGGGTATGCCACCCCCACTCGGTTTTCCGGAATAACTCGCGTAAATGTCAACCGATTACGATGAAACTGTCAGAACCCTACTTGGGAACAATTTGACACATACAATTACAGTTCTTAACTTGTAGGTGGCATAACTCGTGACCTATAACCTGTTTTTCAAGGTCATATCAGGCGCAACTGGCGTCCCGTACTCTTGATCCTTGTAATTTGTGCAGTTTCCGAGTGTGTCTTGTTCAGGAGCATATGCACAGGTGTTTCCAGGTGACAGTTGTAGTTTCCATTGAGATTGTGACCTCGATTGACCTATTCAGAGGTCAACCGAGGTCACTTACCTCCGATGACCTCATATTACTGTTTTGGCTTCTGGCAATTTCTAGGACATTTGGGACGCTGATTTCAAATATGGGATCCTTTTTATATAATTATATGTTCCACTGGGGTCATGCACCCACAGGTCAACTGAGGTCACTGACCTCACATGACCTGACATGACATTTTTGGAATTTGGCAGTTTCTAGGACATTTTGTGACGCTGATTTCAAATTTGCCACCCATTTAGCATAATTGTATGCTCATTCGCGATTCTAGCACGATTAAGTTCAATTTATACGCATTTACAATTTGGTTGACTTTTGGGTCATTGACATGACCTCAGAGGTCACCTAATGGCCTAGTACCCTAAAATCGGGTGATAATGGCTTCCTCTCGTGACAAGCAACACGCTCGTTTTTCAATTGAAGCTCTAGCTAAATTAGGGGCGAAGTACTAGGGGGCGGGGGGGGGGGGGTAGTACCCCTCTGCACAGTCACGCACTGATCGGAAGCTGCACGGGCGAGGGTTAACACTTTTATCGCATTTTTAAACGCATAATAATATTTGTAGAGGTCCGCACCATACGCAATGCGACGCACTGATGAGAATGCATATCCAGGGAATAATACTCAAAATTTCTCGCCGCTCCGCGGCGCAATTGATTTAAGACCTCCAGCTCATGAACCTAAACAATACTGCAAGTTGGTATAACTGATTCAGAATTGGTGTCACTGGTTCCAAAATTCATATGGCAGTTTGCTAACTCCAGCTCCTAAAAGTTGGCAGGGGCTCCGCCACAGGGGGGGGGGGGGGGGGGGAGACGGGGAGAGAATTCCGTAATTTGGCCCCAGCCGGCCAGGCCACCGCTGATTGACCGTTGCGGTGACCTCAGACTGTGACGTCACCACAAGCCGCCACTGCACAGTGGGTGTTCCGGCCTCGCGAAACTCCAAAAAATAAATTACCGATTGTGATAACAAAATGTATATCAATCGACTACAAAATGTCCATTGATCACCAAGATCACATTTATTTGATCATTCGATGTTTTTTTCGTAGAGGAATGGGACTTTAAACACAAGAGTTCACATCACCTTTAAAAACTCATCATTCACGGGCGATTTAAACGTTCTGGCAAATGTGATGATGAGGCAATATGCTTGCATTTTGCGCACCTAGTGTGTTATAGTGTGATGTAATGATATGTTGTCGTGCATAAGATAGTTAGATCTAGAAGATTGAGCAAATCAATAAGCCAAATAAATATTACATATATCGCCTTTTCTCTGTTGATGCCTAAAATTAATATAATTAAATTCGATAGTGCCGATATCATAAGTATCATCAGGTAGCGAATCAAAACTAGCAACAGGATGAGCACTGGGATCTTATATAACGGGTCAAGCTTTAAAAAGTTGCGCAAACTTGCGCCTTAGCCTTTTATGTAACATTTTGCAAGAAGTTTCCGTATTTACTTGATCGAAACCGAGCCCGGGTGTAGGAACCCAGCGCATGGTATATGATCTAAGCTCGCATTTGAAGGTTTTTATTTCAACGATGATATAAAACCACCACCGAACTACAGCGGACTCAAAAGCGTCCTCATTGGTTGGTGGACAGACTGGCACAGCATCACAGCAGAGCGTCACAGCAGCAGTGATAGTGACTAGCTGTAACTCGTCATAGTGCTGTGAAATGTGTGAAGAATGAAATAAATGTAAGGTTCATGAACAAGGTCTACCTCTACCTGGAATAGTTCCATAAAGTATACATGCGTAAATAATACATAGGGTGAAATGTACGTCTGCCGAAGCATCAATTATCTAAGGACATGGCAAAAAATGATTTTTGTCCAAGCTTACCGGAACCGAGTTGTCAAATATACCTAGGTTTCGTTTTTAAACGTTTCGAATAACATTAATGCGTTTATCTGAGACGATTGGCCCTCGGGAGACCAATATGCAATATGGTACAATGCATTGCGCATTTAGTAGTTGTGCTTGTAGCAGATATGTACTAATTTCATGTATTTGTCTTATACACCCAGAGGATACACCAAGAGCAAAATGTTGGGATATCTATTGGGGATAGCCATTAGAGTCGTGCTCCAAGTTCTACAACAGATACTTATCTTTCAAGTTCAGACCACATCTGGTACCATATTTCCCTGATGTGGAAAAGCCTAACCCTAATTCAAAGCAGGAATACATTTATGATGGCAAATTTGCACAATTTGTGTGGAAATGTACGATCTCTCAACATGGCAAACAAATATAAACATATTCGAAGCACGACGTCGGCAACGATTTTTGGCTGTTGTGGTCCGATTTGGTACACTTCGAATGAACCAAAGTAGACAAAACTCAAAACAACAATGCTTAGACCAAGCCGGATCGAATGGTGAAGACTCCGTTCAAATCGGTCCCGTAGGTTTTTAGCATGACGTCGTCTGCAACGATTTTGGGTGGTTTTGGTCTACTTTAGTTCACTTAGATTGGACCGAAGTGGATACAACTCAATATGACACCGTTTTAGACAACGTCGGATCGAATGGTGAAGACTCCGTCAAAATCGGTCCCATAGGTTCGGAGTATGACGTCTGCATCTATTTTTGACGGTTTTGGTCCAATTTGGTCCACTTAGATGAGACTAAAATAAACAAACTGAAAGCTGCGCCCTCTTAGACCACGCCGAATCGAATAGTGAAGACCCCGTCCAAATCGGTCTCATAGTTTTGGAGTATGACGTTGTCGGCAACTATTTTTGGCGGTTTTGGTCCAATTTGGTTCACTTAGATTAGACCAAAATTAATAAAACTCCAAATCGCACAGTCTTAGACCACGCCGGATCGAATGGTGGAATGGTGGTCCAAATCGCTCCCATAGTTTTGGAGTATGGCGTTGTCGGCAACGATTTTTGGCGTTTTTTTATCCAATTTGATCCACTTAGATTGGACACAAATGCATAAAACACAACATGTCACTGTGTTTTACCACGCCGGATCGAATGGTGAAGACCCCACCCAAATCGATTCCATAGGTTCGCAGATATTCGCCCGTTATCCCTCCCCCTTGGGGGGTAATTCGAAAACACGCACGTATATCGACGGAAAATATGCAAATTTGAGGTAAAACGCACCTTTTTTATTTTTTGCGTTGTTAGGCAATATATTGACGAGTATTTTGCAAAGTAAAAAATTGAAATCAGAGGTGTACCCAGGGTCATACGAGGTCAACGAAAAAAAGTCACGAGGTCACGGTTTCAAGGTCATTCAAGGTCACGGAAAAAAAAATAGAATCTCTGTTTCATTGCGAATTCAGCCATATCATTATTTTTCTATTTAGTCAAGTCAAATGCGTTATTTTGGCCTTCAAACATACCTCTGCAGCGTGACCTTGCCAAAATGCCCGAGGCTATAACTCCAAAACCTGAAGTCAGATCGAGTTAATATTGCCACAGCTGAATTCAGGACCCAGGATAACCTTATAGACCAATTTTGAACACAAAGTGAGTCCCTTGTGCAGTACCATTTCGACTTGTTTTCGACTTGTCGAAATGTCGTGGAATGCCCCACCTTTATCTTGGATTACAATATCTCGGCGAAACAAAAGTATTGTGATAATCCGATTGTGTCGCAGTTCCACCCGTCCCGGAAGTTCCCTAACAAAGTGTGTCACGTGAAGCATGTGTTAATGCTTGAGGAAACGATAAAGCGCAAAAGTTAGAAAGTGCAAAAGCTAGAAAGTGTAAAAATGTAAAAGCGACACGATAAAACGATACATTCCGAGAAAAAAAAACGCATCACGCAAAATTGCACATTGGAGCCTGAGCTTTAGAAAGACTTAGAATGTACTTACACACTTTAACGCAGTTTTCACACAGTATCGGTTTTCTGCTGACCGCTGTAAAGTTTTCGTATTGTAATCGTAGTGTTGAATGCGTTATTCAAAATGAAATATCATCTTGAAAACCGGGTTTCAATAACGATATGACAATGTTCGCGCTCGCTCGTCCTTCCGTGGTGTATGGGAAAAATCTGATTATGAGCGACCCGGCCCGGCCCGACCCGACTCTTTGGCGAATGGCGACTCTTTTGAGAAGCTCATATCTCTGCAACCGCACGTCCGATTGACAAGCGGACTTCTTTGCTGAGCAGCCCCATCTAACCTATCCTGTTTGAGACCAGTGCTGACTCATGTGGGTGACTACCACTGCGCGTGGCGCGTGCCGCGTGCCGCGTGAGGGGTGTTGAAAAGTATTTTCTCGCAATAACTCTGCAACGGCTGGGCATATTATGTGCACATTTCGTGTGTGGTTAGGAACCCCTCAGCCGACACTTTCACACAACTCAGGGGTGGAGTGACTGCACGTGCACAGTGCACACCCCTATTATATATCTCTGGGACGGCTGAGCCGATTGTGTTCAAATTTGGTGTGTGGTTACGGACCTCTCAGCCCTCACTTTCCCACAAGTCAAAGGTGGGTGCCTCTGCACGTGCGCACGTGCGCACCCTTTTTGTATCTCAGAAACTACTTGCCCGATCGAGTTGAAATTCTCCATACATGTCCTTCGCGCTCGCTCGGTCATCGCCAACTACGGCGCCTTACTGGTTTTAATGTTATCCTTGGTGACCCAGGTAGTTCATGTTGCATAATGCATCTCGACGAGACGAGCACAACGGTGTCAGTTGCATACCTTTGTCTATCAGACGTTATTGGCAAACAAAAACACCGGCGACCTCGCCTGGTCTCGGCTGACCTGGTAGAGACCGTTGAACTAAAATTGTACCTGGGTCATCAAGAATGACATTTTCTCTAAAAATGCTCATGACACGCGCACACGCGCACCGACGTGGGTCCGCGCCAACATCGAACCGTCGAAGGGTCAGATCCCGCCCCTTAAGATATCGAAACCCACGCAACGTAGCGACAAGCGGAATAAACTTTAGATTGCTTGAGACACGCTCCATCGAAAGTACTAAGTCCATTTTAGGTCAGGTCAATAATGAGGTCACCAGAGGTCATAAGTTCAAATTTCAGCCATATATGGGTACCCTTAACATAGCTCGAGATAGCTAAGCTCTCTCTCTATATATATAGATAACATAGCTCTATATCTCGAGAACTAAAGGAGCTAACGACGCGCGGAAAAAATCATTCATAAGAAATTTGAATTTGCTGTCCCTATGGCTCATCAGATTTGACATAATGTCGATAGTTAGGTCAGCAGCGGCCATTCAACTTGAAACATTCTCAAAATCGACGAATTGTTTTCAGGAATAACTTTTGACAGAAGCATGGTTATCTAATACAGTTTTCACCATTGTGTTTCTGTCGTCGAGATACATCGAATGGTATATCAAATGACCTGGTTAGGTCATATCCAAAAATTGACTTGGCCTAGGTCAGGTCAAGGTCAAGCCAATTTTGCAAATTTTACATCAATCGATGCGTCTCGACGAGCCAAACACAATGGTACAATCCCATTGAACTAACTTTATTTGGTAAGGAGTTATTGAAAAAAACACACGTGACATCGGGGTCACCTGAGTTGACCTCGTATAGGTCAAAGAACACAAATGTGACATGGGTCTTTGTATTTGGCACAAGAATGGTGAATGTGGTGAAAACTGGTCAAATTTTTCCATTTCCTATGGATTTATACGCGTTTTCATTTTTCCTCGTTAACTTATAATGGGGACGTCACGAAATTGACCTTATCTTAGGTCAACGATATACAAATTTGACACAAAAGAATTGCAGGTACTTATGACCCAATTTAATCCTGTGTGTTTCAAACCTCTTGGTCAAACACTAGCTTTGGCACGAACACAAACTTTCACAAACTTATTTGGAGGTGGGGTCACCTGACGTGACATTTTGACATGACCTGAGATGGCTTGAGGTTGAAAAGTTTACACAATGTGGGTAATTGAAGCCCAAACAACTATGCCAAATTTGACGGCGCTGCACGCCACCGTTTGTGAGCGATTCACGATAAGTCTCCGGGGAGGCGGATATCCCCCCCTCCCCTCGGCGGGCGTGTCACTGTCCCGCGAGACACTGGGGGTCTTTTTTTAGCCCCCTTAGGAATATTAGGAATATCTCAACAACTAATGCCGATATCAACGCCAAACTTTCAGTACCTTTCCGGGCACCATTTTGAAACATTTTGTGCAAAAATGAAGCAATCTTGTCAGAAATTTTCCGAGATATAGTGAATTTAGTGACGTCACTAAATACGATTTTGACACAAAAATCAGCTAAACTTTGCCAGGCCGTACAAATGCCACATTTGAAGCAAAATGCAATAAAAACGCTAAAGGGTAGAAAATTGCAAGGGCTACAAACCAGCAATCTCGAAATTGCGAAAATGTTGTTTTTTTACCCAAAAAACAAATTGTTTTGTAAAAATGCCCACAAAATCAAATTTTTCAAAGATATTAAAAACCGGAATATATGTCAGATAACGACATGTGGGCAACTGCCATACCAATTTTCAAAATGATATAATCTGTTTTGACTGACATGGCATATAAAGTATGGGTAAATCATGAAGTCATATCTTGAAATTGCGTTTTTTGTTGCTTTTATTGACCAGATACAGACAACTAAATGCCAGCACTGTATTTTTTTTTCTCGATAAAACTGATATAGAAACATGCCTTTTTCATTTCGATTTATCAATTTCAAATTTTGACCTTCAGTAACCTGAACTTGACCTGAACTTGACACTAACTTCACGTAAATGAAGTCAGGTGGTAAAATGACTATCAGTATCGAATTTTACGCGTAAAAGCCATCCATAAAGCATGTGCTGCATGACTTTCGTAGATATTTTGTGTGTAGTGACCTTTTGTGACCTGACCTTGACCTTGATCTTTCCAACAATTTCACTTTAGCTCATGTGGGATATGATCATACCTTTGACAGCACTTTGGATGATTATAGGCACAATCGAAGGCCATGGATGGCAAGTATTGTTCATAAACTCAAATACCTCGATTTTGACGTTTAACTTGACCGCGACCTGACATGTGACCTTAATTTGACATTTGTAAGTGTGCGTTAGGTGTATCTCATTGAGCGCTTTCGAATTCCGCCTTGCGCGTCCCGCTGCGATCATTGGTTCTGAAGATACCAGGTGGTCTTAAAAAAAACTCCCCCCTCCCCCCAGTGAGTCGTGTCACAGAAAATACCCCAGTGGCTGCCGGGTTAACCATATTACTGTCAGGCTAAACAAAGATACAAAACTGTCGGGGCGGGGGGGGGGGGAGCTATTCGGTCCCCATCGTATCTCCGAAACCGCTGGACCGTTTCACTCTGGGAAAACGTCATTCGATTCCTTGCAGCTTGAACTACATTCCTATATTCACAAATATGCAAAATGTTGCCATGGGGTGCGGATACAGGTAGCACAATATGGGAGAAAACATGCATTTTTAGATTATTTGACATGGACGTTGTTTGAACGCAATTTGTAATATTCATGTATTTCGCCACCTAGTTGTATGCTTTACCATATAATCCTTTTAGAAGTTTGGGGAGATTAACCCAATGGCTTCCCCAGGCAATTCAAATGGGGGGTATCTAAAGATGTCACTATAATAATTTTTGCCGATTTGATTTCTGTTTTGGCTGCCTATAATTACATGTGTATGCATTATGATGCATTATATGGCATTATGATGCATTATACATGTGTATGCATTATATGGCAAAGTAAAAATGGCAAGTTTTTATTTGTGCAGTGGCGTGCTCATAATGGGGAAGTGGAGGGGAATTGAGGAAGCTCTTGTTGCTCGCTGAACAAGCTTTTTAGCGCGTCGCCTTGCTGGATAGAAGGTGTTTACATGTTTTTCTTTGACCTGGGGACTAGTGTGATCGGTTTCTCCTCTTTGACTGATTGCCTCGGTCCCCCGGGCCCAGGATCTCCCCAGGCCAATACACCCTCGGGGGCGGGGGGACGACGCACGTGCATGCCGGTACGAGGGCCGCCGCACGGCCCTGGCGTGCGCTCTGCCGTCGTTGTTGGTGACGTGAGATGGATCCAGCCATTCTGCTTGCCTCCAAAAACATGTCGCTGGAGTCGCCCTTGGGCAACCGAAAAATGGGGGAAAATACGGAACGTGTGCAAAGGCATCAGGTTTCAAGTTGAAATATTGTGTTATTTAGTTACACGTCGTGGGTCCACAATTCCCCCTTAATTTCATCCCTGGAGCCGCCCGTAATACTGGGCCATGCGCTTGCGTCCCACCCGTCCCACGCCAATGCCACAAAATACAATTGTGATACAAGGAGATGATATTGCACGAGATAACCCACTGCAAAATATCTTTGAGTTACTAAAACACAATGTGTGTGAACGGAGTCAAACACATGCCCCCCCCCCAAATTCCGTTCATGGAGTCGCCTGTTGGCAACCCAAAAACAGAAGGAAAAAATCGCACAAGGTGTGTAAAGGATGGCTAAGAAGGTTCACTGAGTTTGACATTATTATCTGTCAGATTTTCATGTAATGCCAGTGACCCAAAATGCCTCCCAAAATTAGTTCCTGGAGGTGCCCATGCGTAATCCATAAATGCTCAACATGTCTACAAAGAGCAGCAAGAAAAGGCATGCAAGTTGCAAGCTCGTATCTACAACGGTTAGATAATGAGAAATGATTCCCTTTGAAAGCCGAGACACGCTGAAAACCAAAACATGACCCCAAAAACCACACCTGAAGCCCGCCCCTGGTGACCTGAAAATTTTGAGCATTGTGCCAAAATGTAACCAATGAATATTTAGGAAAAGCCAACAAGTTTTATGGTCGTATCGTTTGGAGGCAGGAGCGGACAAACCTTAGGGCCGGGGGTGGGGGAGGGGGGTCGTTTTAGCCCCCAAAACCCAGACACTAAAAGGGTTAACGGGTGGTCATCCTGAACTGAACAGGTCGGCCATCCTCTAGTTACAGCGATACAAAAGGGGACAGCACGGCAACTATTTGATCGCCCAAATAACTCAACCTGAGCTTTCATCAAATCTAGCAGGAGCTTCACACATTCCGGG
>JAXIVJ010007716.1:0-59297 GCA_036785665.1 Chirona hameri
TTTATTTGGCTACATGTTTACAGGGAAAAGGAAAACAACGATACCCAAGTCCCAGTCACACATTCCTCAAATACTGTCGAAATGTGTTCCACGCACGCTATTCAGCGCTATAAACTTTGGCGCCAAAACGCGACGTTTATTTAAAACTTACGTTGGTTGCAAGAATCGCTCCAGATCGAAAAAAGCGATAGACACGCCACGCATATTTGGAAATGTCGAATCTAAAGTCAAGGCCCATCATACTTAAGGACAGTGGCGTACCGAGTATCAACTAGCAGGTCATGCAGGTCATGACCTGGTCCTTTGGACCCGAGGCGCCCATACAAAGCTGGCGCCCCTCCGATCAGTCACGACGCCCCTCTGGCCAGTGACGGCGCCACTCCGGCCAGTGAGGACGCTCCCCGGCCAGTGACGACACTCTTGTAGCCAGTGACGGCGCCCCCGGCCAGTGAGGGCGTCCCCTGCCATAGACGGCGCCACTCCGGCCCGTGACAGCGCCCCTCCGGCCAGTGACCACGCCCCTCCGGCGAGTGACGGCGCCTCTGCGGCTAGTGACGGCGCCCCTCCGGCGAGTGACGGCGCCCCTCCGACTAGTGACTGCCCCTCTTTGGAGAGTGACGGTACCCCTCCGGCCAGTGACTCTCCTTCCGCATAGTGCGAAGGAGAGGCGTCCCCCCCCCCCCTGCAAAATTTCGCCAATGTTGGTGGCGGCCCTGTCGATCGGGTGGCGCCCCTCAAGGCAATGACCTGGTCTTTTGTGAATTTCTGTGTACGCCACTGCTTTGGGAGTCATAAGTCAGTCAACGCTCAAGATATTACTTCGACATTTGGTTTGGGCATCGTCCATACTTGGTTCTCCAATATATATTTCGGCCTTTTCATATGATTTTATATTTTATATGATTTTATGAAGAAAAACAAATTGGAGAAAAAAAATCCACCAAATCAAAATTTCCAAACATGTTCAAAAACTGCTACTTTCGCGCCACTTTCTCTATCCCTACTGCTACCAAAACCGGAATATATATTGGAGAACGAAGTATAGACAATACCCACACCGAATTTAAAAGCAATATCTTTAGTTTTGGCGGACTTATGACTACTTAAGTATGATGGGTCTGGATTTTGTATTCGACATTTCCAAATATGCACGCGCCACTTTCCCTCCTGCAACCAAAATGCTTCAAAATGGAGGAAACACAAACGAGGAAAAAATAAAAAAATGTGTCGCAAAAGGATATTTTTCGCAGTCAGTACCCATTTTTCATCGCCAGTTTCAGAGGATTTTGAAGGGGGCTAATTTCTATTGCCGCCCCTATCGAGCGTGGGATGGGGGATTTTGCCCCTGCTGCCCCCCCCCCCCCCCCTGGATCCGCCAGTCGTCAGACGCGCCACTTTCCCTATCCCTACTGCTACCAAAATGCTACCAAATAGAAGAAACACGAACGAGGCAAAAACATATTTATTTATTTCGCAAGAAGTTTTTTTCGCAGGCAGCACCCAATTTTCATCGCCAGTTTCAGCGGACTTCTTTTGAGGGCTAATTTATATTGCCGCCCCTGTCGAGCTTGGAATGTTTTGTGTTGTCCTTGACCCCCCCCCCCCCCCTACACACACACACACACAATCACACCTGGATCCGCCAGTGATACAAGGAAATTCACTCACGCGCTCCTCTGCCACCGAGCAGGCAGCAGGAGACCAAAGGCTGTGACGCTGCGTGGAAAAATTATAACTTACGTTGGTTGTTAATCACTCCAAAATAGCGTCAGCCGCGCCACTTTCCCTATCCCTACTGCTACCAAAATGCTACCAAATAGAGGAAACACAAACGAGGCAAAAACAAACAATACTTCTTTCGCAAGAAGTTATTTTTTCGCAGGCAGTAGGTACCCATTTTTTCATCACCAGTTTCAGCGGATATGGGGGAGCTAATTTATATTTCCGCCCCTGTCGAGCTTGGGATGGGGGGCTTTAGCCCCCCCCCCCCTTAATCCGCCAATGGGTTATCACGAACTTCCGGCAGTTTTCGGGGGGAAAAAATCCACCCTCCACGAGTGTTTAACCATGCAAACCTTGGTATCAAAAACGCTCGAACACGCCTCCCAAAAAGTGCTCCAGGAGCCGCTTATGAGGCAGCTTTTTGTGAAAAAGTACACCATCAGATGCGCAATGAAACGATAGGAAAAGTGAGAAAGTTTGAAGACCTAGCTTTAATAATGAATGTACAGCACATGAGAAGAAGAAAACAAGGGGGCGATTCCCCCCCCCCCCCCCCCCGAAAGGAGTAGGGTTAAAAACTGATTTAAAACAAACTTGTTGTACCCAGGGGCGTCGCCGACGGAGGGTTCGGGGTCCGAACCCCCTACTCTCATAAGGTGGGGGGTCAACCCCCACACGCACACAACCACTTCTTGTGGGGAAATTTAACAATTTATCGTAAACATTGCCTTTGCAAGAGTCAAAATCCAGCTATCCACAGTCAAAAACTGGAAAATTTCGCGCCGCTTCGCGGCATGACACAATTTTCGCAATTGATTGTACAAATTTGGAAAATGGGCAAATGAATTCCATTAGCCCGCGCCGTGCCGGTGCTTGGCGCCACCTTCGCCGTGCCGGGGGAGGTGTGTTTAGACCCCCTCTAACTAGACAACTAAAAGAGCCAGAAAGACGCGGAAAAGGCGTTCGAAAACTCTTGACAAGCACATTCGAAAGTACATCAATATTGTTTTCCTAAAGCCAATATTGAGGTCACCAGAGGTCATCAAAGGTCAAATTTTCCAGTTTTAGGACTTCGCTCCAGAAATCCCCATATATCGCAGGAACTATGATAGCTAGGAACAAACGGAAAAGAGTAATGGAAATCCCTTGAAACATGCAATCGACAAGGGTTCCTCAGATTTTAGCTCATGAAAATAGTTTAGGCTCCAGAGCTCATCAAATGTAAAAAACGCTATGTTTTACAAAACAGTTTTTTTCACGAATAGCTTTTTACCTAATAATGACAATGCAGTAATGTCGATGCCATCGTGTTTGTCTCGTCAAGATACTTTGACCCATATTAGTGTTGACCAGGTTAAGCCAACTTAAAATTTGGCCTCAGGTCAAGGTCAAGTCGTAATCCAAGTAGGTCATGCTGCATATGGGAAGATGTGCCTCGACAAGTCAAACACATTGGTGTCGGTTTCACTTCTCTATCGTCATTATGTTGAGAGTTATCGACATACAACTGTTGGTGACCTCGGATGACCTCCGCAGACCCTGTAGGGGTCACTGAACAAAAATGGCACCTAAGTCATCAAGAATGGCCTATAATAACATGATCCAGAAGGAATTATACTGGTATCTTGCGTATCCTTGGAATAGGAAGCATTTGAATATTTCCCCAATGACTTATAATGGGGAAGTCACGAAATTGACCAGACTTTAGGTCGCTGATATCAAAAATCCAAGATAAACGAATTGTAGATATATGTATGACCTTATGACATCCGGTAAGTGTAAAACCGAGCATCCAAGAACTGTGACTGTGGTACGACCACAAGTTGTTTTGGGAGGTGGGGTCACGTGACCTGGTCTGGTGACCTGACCTGAGATGACCCGAGGTATTTTGTCAAACATAATGTGGGAAATTGATGCCCAAACAGCTGTGCCAAAAACGGCGGCGTGTAATCCTCGAAAAACCTGAGGGGGTTTTTCGGCCACCCTCCCCCCCCCCCCCCCCCGGCACGGCGCAGGTTAAGTATGTCTGGCAGAGGCTCTCCTTGACGGTAATTGCTGGCCCCAGGGCCCACTCCGTTCTTAACATATTCACTTTCAAGCGGGCTAAGCATGTAGGTGTAAGCTAAACATGTAGGTGTAAGCTAAACATGTATGTTTAGCTAGTCTGCCGAGTTCCGAAAAAGGCGACGCGAACGCAAAGACGCGGACATCGGCACCCGAAAGCTGCTACAGCGGTGCCCAACTTGCTGGACCGAAGAGCTAATAGTGGGGACCAGGCCAGGACCATCTCCCCCAGGCTCCTCCAGATCCACAGGGACCATTCAGGCACGGAAAAGTCGTTCTGCCTCTTGCTGCTTGCAAACTATTTGCACTGTTACCGTACCAGTTGTTTGTTACAGTTCGGTACATATGTATACAGTTATTATTATCATATGTACTATTGAGCGCTGACTGCCACCGGTCATCCTGATTTACTATCCGAGGCTAATGTATATGCAAAACTACCTTCATTTCAATATTTGTAATCATACCGAGATGTGCAACCAGGAAAAGGGGTTCCTGACGCTTGGCTCCACTCACGGTCTGGTTCCAATATTAAAATTGCGTTTTCCACGACCTAAAATCAAAATTTCACGCCGCTTCGCGGCGTCACATCGGTGGCCATCGTCATGACGAAGCCATCGTCATCGTATTCAGTTCGTCGTAACGCTGAATTGAATGAATAATATGTTTAGCTTATTATCCTCTACAAGGCCCACCGCCTATATTTCTGAGTTTTATCAAGCAAACCCGTAAAAATTTAGCGCCGCTTGGCGGCACTAAATAACAAGTACCTACTATAACATTGAAGCCCACATGAAAAAATGCTGCAAAGGCTTAAATATACGCAAACAAATGGGGGTACATTTTTTCGTCATTTCAGCTGCCCCCCAAGTCAAAAATTATTGGTCACGCCCCTGTTTGTACCTATTCCTTGCATTTTCTTTTACAATCATGAAATGTGTTAGTTTTGGCCGATTTCAGTCGTTGTGTTAAAACCGTGACGCTGATATGGGACCCGTCTCTGTTCGCCCCCCCCCCCCCCCCTCCCCATCATTTTGACAAATCGACACCGCTGGCGTCAGTCATCATACAACGCCAAACAGGACAGGCAGGAACAGAAAGTCGATCTCAGACCTGCCACCAGGTGCCGCTGCCACTGCTGGAGACTTCCATGAATAGCCAATGCCGGTAGAAAGTGAACCCGCCGCGCGATCAGTTGTGGTCGGTGGTCATGCTGCCGCCTGCCGGTGTCACGTGTGAACCCGCCGCGTGGTCAGTGGCCGCCGTGGCTGCCTGTGGCCAGTGGCCATGATGCCGGTGGTCAGTGGCCATGATGCCGGTCTCATGTGTGAATGAATCACTAACTCGGACGCGGGCTCAGGCATCAACAATGACTTGGCACGAACGCGGTGTGGAGAGCTTGCGTTCGAATCCGGGTAGGTACCAACGTTTACCCAACATATGGCAGTTAACTACTGAGCGTCATGGTGATGACAAGACGATGACGTGACGTGACGTGACGTGACGTGACGTGACAGCATATAATGACGCACCCGTCCTGCTGACCTTCCCCCGGCTGACCCCCCGACCTGACCTGCCCCCGGCTGATCCACCTGACCTGACCTGCCCCCGGCTGATCCACCTGACCTGACCTGCCCCCGGCTGATCCACCTGACCTGACTTGCCCCCGGCTGACCCACCTGACCTGACCTGCCCCGGCTCGGACTAACGACCTGACCTGCCCCCGGCTGACCCACTCGACCTGACCTGCCCCCGGCTGACCCACTCGACCTGACCTGCCCCCGGCTGAACCCCCCGACCTAACCTGCCCCCGGCTGACCCCCCGACCTGACCTGCCCCCGGCTGACCCACCTGACCTGACCTGTCCCTGGCTGACCCACCCGACCTAACCTGCCCCCGTCTGAACCCCCGACCTGACCTGCCCCCGGCTGAACCTCCGACCTAACCTGCCCCCGGCTGAACCCCCGACCTGACCTGCCCCCGGCTGAACCCCCGACCTGACCTGCCCCCGGCTGAACCCCCGACCTGACCTGCCCCCGGGTGAACCCCTGACCTGACCTGCCCCCGGCTGAACCCCCGACCTGACCTGCCCCCGGCTGAACCCCAGACCTAACCTGCCCCCGGCTGAACCCCCGACCTGACCTGCCCCCGGCTGAACCCCCGACCTAACCTGCCCCCGGCTGAACCCCCGACCTGACCTGCCCCCGGCTGAACCCCCGACCTGACCTGCCCCCGGCTGAACCCCCGACCTGACCTGCCCCCGGCTGAACTCCCGACCTGACCTGCCCCCGGCTGACCCACCCGACCTAACCTGCTCCCGGCTGACACACCTGACCTGACCTGCCCCCGGCTGACCCACTCGACCTGACCTGCCCCCGGCTGACCCACCTGACCTGACCTGCCCCCGGCTGACCCACTCGACCTGACCTGCCCCCGGCTGACCCACCTGACCTGACCTGCCCCCGGCTGACCCACCTGACCTGACCTGCCCCCGGCTGCCCCACCTGACCTGACCTGCCCCCGGCTCGGCCTAACGACCTGACCTGCCCCCGGCTGACCCACCTGACCTGACCTGACCTGCCCCGGCTCGGCCTAACGACCTGACCTGCCCCGGCTCGGCCTAACGACCTGACCTGCCCCCGGCTGACCCACCTGACCTGACCTGCCCCCGGCTCGGCCTAACGACCTGACCTGCCCCCGGCTCGGCCTAACGACCTGACCTGCCCCGGCTCGGCCTAACGACCTGACCTGCCCCCGGCTCGGCCTAACGACCTGACCTGCCTCCGGCTCGGCCTAACGACCTGACCTGCTCCCGGCTCGGCCTAACGACCTGACCTGCCCCGGCTCGGCCTAACGACCTGACCTGCCCCCGGCTGACCCACCTGACCTGACCTGCCCCCGGCTCGGCCTAACGACCTGACCTGCCCCCGGCTCGGCCTAACGACCTGACCTGCCCCCGGCTCGGCCTAACGACCTGACCTGCCCCCGGCTCGGCCTAACGACCTGACCTGCCCCCGGCTCGGCCTAACGACCTGACCTGCCCCCGGCTGACCCACTCGACCTGACCTGCCCCCGGCTCGGCCTGACGATCTGACCTGCCCCGGCTGACCCCCGACCTGACCTGCCCCGGCTCGGCCTAACGACCCCGGCTGCGGAGGTAACATCAAGCATTAGCCAATAGCCATTAGACCGTGACGGCCGCTATGTCACGGCGAATGGGAACTTTATCTTGAGAACTGTTACACAGTACCGCTACGCCAACTAGCCGCCAACTAGCCGCTAACTAGCCGCTAACTGGCTAACAACCCTGGTGGAAGCCGGCAGTGGACCTCCGCAAATAGCATACCGGCTACTACCACTCGTCAATGCCACTGAGGAGCGTAGCTGTAAACAGAAATTCAGCCGGCGCCGTTAGACGAGTGGAAGAACCATAACCGCTAGCACGAGTGTGTGTGACACACTGAATCTCGAAGCTTTACCTTTGTACTTCCTTTTAAATTGTTAAAGGAAATAGTTCACCTTGGAAAATTTTTACCCAACACGATTTGATTATATTTTTTAATACAATTTCTTTTTATATTGTCAAAAATGGCCTTATATCGCGCCGATTCAGGACAGAAGGCCGTACATTTGTATTGTTTATCAAAACTATATGCATAGTCTCTGAGTCAGAGTCCTGACGTCACGTGAATGTAAAAATGGTTCAGCCAATCAGATTCGAAGGTAGTCGCGTAAAGATAGACTCGCATTGGAGATGTGCCAACCGGCGGCCGGCGATTCGCTTGCTAGCACCAGCTGCAAGCTGATTGGCTGATGGTATAGCCTCTGTCCGGGCTAGAACCAGTACAACATTCTTTCGCCAGCATCGCATTCCTTCGCCAAAAACTCAAATATATTCGGCTGGAGAGTCTTTTCAGTCAAGAAAACTTGCAGATAGGGGTTTCCCAACACGGGCTACACAACTGCTATCTCAGTTTAAAACTAATGTTGAAGGTGAACTATTTCCTTTAAGTGTCGTACATGCCATCAGACGGCGAATTGTGCGTGCTTGATAGATTATGGGTTAGGTCCAGGCACGTAGCCAGGATTTCGTCCAGGGGGGGGGGGGGGGCGGCGCCTCGAAAGGGCCCTTCCCGAGCGTTTAAAGGACCCCATTCCCAAGCGTTAAAAGGCCCCCCAAAAAAAACGGATGAAAAGGCACGTTACAAGGATGGAAAATGCAGTATGGCAGGTATGGCATGAGCCATACCAACTTTTAGGACCTGGAGTTAGCAAACTGCCATATCAACTTTGAAACCAGCGACACCAATTTGGAATCAGCTATACCAACTTGGAATATTTGTTAAGCTCAAGACCTGGAGGCTGGAACTCTTAAAGAAATTGCGCCGCGGTGCAGCGCTAAAAAATTTGAGTCTTATGCCCTGGATATGCTTTCTCATCAATGCGTCGCATTGCGTATGGTGCGGACCTCTAAAATTGCTATATTGTCCGTTTAGAAGTGCGGTAAAAAAGGTGCTAAAGTGAACTATTTTGCCCAATTATATAGGAAAGTAGCAACATAACACATAAATGCGCCGAGAAACAGACCGATTTTTTCCTGACCCGCATATAATTGAATTTGTAGTTAAATTGCGCCGCGGAGCGGCGCGAAAATTTTGACTTGTATTTCCTGGATAACGGTATTCTAACTGTTGAAAGGCCCAAGGTCCCTTCAGATCGTCTAGGGGCCCCTCTGACCTTTTCTACGCCCTTCCAACAATCTGTTCAGGGACTCATCTGGGATCCGCGAAGCGAAAAGACATGATGTGGAGTGGGTGATATATATATATATATATATATATATAATACAAAGAGGGCTTACTCTACACTCTACAGGAAAAATTAAAATCGGAGCTTTCGGGTATATTGTAGCACCCTGACGAAGGGTGTTACAATATACCCGAAAGCTCCGCTATAAATATTTTATATTGTGGAGTAAGTCCTCTTTGTATGTAATCTTCATCTGGGATCTATACGTGCTTTGACCCTTCCGGTCTCACCAGGGACTCCTCTGACCTTCCAAGAAGCCCCTCCTGTGTGGCAAGGGGCCCATTCGGCCTGATCAGAGGTCCTTCCGACCAGAGTTCGCCATGGGCTGGGCTGGCCCTATGGGTCATGGGCTGGGCCTGGGCTGGGACTGGGCCGGGCCTCAACTTTAAGGAAATCACTGGGCCCTGGATGGGCCTGGGCCTGACAATTTTGAAGTAATGCGCGCGTCGCATCAGCTCAGCACAGAGCTCAAACATATTTAAACCAGCAGTTCACTTACACAGCAACACACTGTTGCTGTGGCTGTGGATTTTTTTGATTTTTTTTGGTTAGCATAGCTGGTTCATTGTTTCACATTGATGGTATACAAGTAAATATGCTAGGATAATGATTGCAAATTTTTTGAAAATAATTATATGTTTAATCTGAACGGGCCGGACTAGGCCTGGGCCTCAATATTATGAATTTGACCGGGCCTGGTCCGGGCCTGGGCTTGGTGTTCATGGGCCTGGGCGGGTCGGTCTGGGGGTTGGTGGGCCCGTGACGAACACTGCTTCCGACCTGGCCAGGGACTGCACTGGCTGCTTTGTCGCCCTGTCGACATGCTCAGGGGCAGGGGCGGCGGATTGCGTGGTGCAGAGTACCCAAAATCTCCCTCCCCAGTTGAAAATCCTGGGGGGGAAAGGGTCATTTTGCCTCCCAGATTGAACAGGCTAAAATCTGGGGGGGGGGCAAAATGACCCTTATGACTCCCCAGGATTTTCGACTGGGGGCATTTCGGGTACCCTGCCCCCCGCAATCCGCCGCCCCTGCTCAGGGGCCCCTCCGACCTGCCCAGGGGCCCCTCCAGTCTGGCTAGGAACTCATCCGGCATGTTCAAAGGACCTTCCGACCGGCCCAGGAACCCTTTCGGTCTAGCCAAGGGCCCCTCTGACTTGCCCAGGAGCCCCTCCGATTTGCCCAGCGACTCTTCTGGTCGGACTGCGCTGGCTGCTTTGTCGTCCTGCCGACATGCTCAAGGGGCCCTCCGACCTGCCCTGGGGCCCCTCCGTGCTGGCCAGGGGCCAATTCGCACAGGGGTCCTCTGGTCTCTCCAGGGGCCCTCCAGCCTTCTAAGGGGCCCTTCCGACCTGGCAAGGGACTGCGCTGGCTGCTTTGTCGCCTTGCGATATGATCCGAGGGCCCTCCGACCTGCCCTGGGCCCCTCCGTGCTGACTAGGGGCCATTTGGCATGTTCAGGGGCCCTTCTGACCCACCTAGGGGCCCTTTCGGTCTGGTCAGGGGCCCCTCTGACCTGCAAAGAGGCCCTTTTAACTTCCCAGGGGCCCTCTGGTCTGTCCAGGGGCCCTACAACCTGCTCAGGGGCCCTTATGACTTAGCAAGGGACTGCGCTTGCCGCTTTATCGCCCTGCCGACATGCTCAGGGGCCTTTCGACCTGCCCAGGGGCCCCTCTGTGCTGGCTAGGGGCCCATTCGACGTGCTCATGGGGCCCTCTGACCCGCTCAGGGGCCCTTTCGGTCTGAACAGGGGACCCTCTGACATGCACAGGGCTCTTTTGAACGTACAAGGGGCCCTCTGGTCTTTCAGAGAGGGTCCTGGTGGCCCTAAAGGGCCTCTGAAGTCCTCTAAACTCTCTAAAGACTACGCTTCGCGTGTAAAGAGCCCATGATACCGCGCTTCGCGCGGTCTCGTCGGCCCTTTTCGGCGCGCTCCGCGCGCCAAAAAGGGCCCTCCTGGCCTCCAGGGGGGGGGGGGGGGGGTCGCCCCCGCCCCCCGCCCCTCTTGGCTACGTGCCTGGTTAGGTCCCCTTGACTACGTGCTAGGCACCTCCAAGTAGCAAGGGATATACAAACAATTTGCGAGTAGGCAATATGCATCTTGGATTAGTTGGACGTTTGAAGCAAACTCCGACACCGCATTCCACTCTGACCAAGGCAACTCAATAACTATCTGATAATACTCTCAATTTCAGTCACGTTCTAACCAAAATCAGAGAAATCCTGAAAACCAGACCACGTCACGCACGCGCCGCACGTGCCAACTGTATCGGAGAACTTTCACTGATGTCTCCGTCGGAACCTCCGATCTGCATGTGGGGGGCCATTGCCGGAGATTGCGACATAGTCTGTTGTGAAATGCTCGTTGCTCTCGGTATGTTCGAACATAATGAGACTCAGCTTATAAGTAGTACCGTCAAATATAGAGTAAGATGGAATAAAGATGATGACAATTATCGGCAGGGGTTGCCTGAAGAAGGGTGCCTGGTGGTTAAGTACCTGTAATGAGATGACTACCTATCATGGGCGTAGGGAGGATTTTGTCCAGGGAGGCAAATGGGATCAGAGGGGCCCTCGTAGCGAAAGGGGGCCACATATTGTAAACAGTACAGAGTGTTGTATGTTGTAAAACAACGGCAAATAAGATTTCGACAATTAAAACAAAAATGTTTATTTTATTTTTGGAAGTCCAAAACTCAAAATTGTGAATATCTGATATAGCTATTTTAAATATAATGTCATTTACTTTCTTTCAATATGTTGTATTTGAAATTTGCTTTAAAACTCGAATTTCTACAATTTTTCAAACATTTATTGTTTTTCCAACAAAAATGACATGACATGATGTGATTAAAACGTTATTATATCCCAAAGTACTTCACTATTTTCATTGAAATGTTGTGATAAGACGTGGGATTGATGCAGCATAGTGTACTAAAAGATTGACATCGATATCTGTCATTGTTTTCAAGTCATTCAGAAAATCCGGGAGGGGGAAATTCTGCCACCTCCAGCGGGGCGCGGGTTAATGAAAATCTTATCCTGAATCTTCTTTAATTCGGATTCAGGAAACAACACAGTACGTACATGCCGATTGTGCACATGTACGATGAAGTTACAAAATCTCTATAAAATAACGAAATAACATGCTCATTATAGTTTGATTTACAGAAAGCTTTGGATGCAGTTTGCTTAGCAATTCTGTTGGACAAAAATACACCGCATTGTGGTACGAGGGGTTTCTACAACACGATAGAGTCATATATTAATAAGGGGCATCAAATGGCAATATGAGGTTGCATCTAAGGAATAAATGATTAAAATAGGCGTCCCACAGGGTTCAATTTTAGGTCCTCTTTTATGTATTCTTTATGTTAATGACATCAGCAATACAACAGACATAGGTACCCTTTACTTATTTGATGATGATATACGGCAATTTGTATTCTTAAGCTAGAAATGTTAAAGAGCTCCAAATAAAGATTAATGAATTAATTCCCAAAAATTAACGAGTGGTTCCATGTAAATATATTAACACTAAATGCATCAAAGACAAATTACCAAATATATTCAAGATCAGTGACGTGACAGACCTTGACATAGTATAATTTGATACACCAATCACGACAAAAAAAAATGCATTAAATACTTAAAGTTCTTCTAGATGAAAATCGTAAATGGAATAGTCATATATACAGTGTAATATGTGTGATAAGCCGTAATATAGGAGTTATCGGAATATCCAAGCTTTATTTATCCTCATAGCAACTTCTATTGCAGTACAATGCATTAATTCCGCCCCATCTAAATTATTGTGCAGTGATCTGGATTCGGGGGTAGGAATTATGAAACTAACACTAACAAGCTTTTGATAGTGCAGAAACGAGCGATTTGTTCGCCCCTGTAACTCAATGGGAGAGAGCTGGGCTTCTGACCTTTCCTGGTAGTGGCAGCCTGAGTTTGAGTCAAAGCCAAAGCCTACATTTGCAAAGCCTTGTACTCCTCTCAGACGTTACTAGCATACACTGAAAAACAATGAGAATTTTGACTGGTCTTCCTTCGAGAGGCTCACCGGCACTCGACCGGCAGACCACCTCTACCACCACAGGACCCTTAAAGCAGGCCCAAATCCGGGGGCTAGGGCACTCCCCCCCCCCCCCCCTAAGCCCGGGTCGCGCCCATGTCGCGCCCATGTCGCGCCCATGTCGCGTCCATGTCGCACCCATGTCGCGCCATACAAACGCGCCAGTAGAGCGCAACTTTTTGTATGTCGCCCCCCTCCCCCTGACTGAAATCCTGGATCTGCACCTGCTCTAAACGCCAGCAGAGGACCCTCTACAGATCGGCAGGGACCTCTACAGGCCGGCAGATGGCCATCTGCAGATCGGCAGGGCCCTCTAAAGGCCGGCAGAGGGCCCTCTACACTCACTCTACAGATCGGCAGGGCCCTCTAAAGGCCAGCAGAGGGCCCTATACAGATTGGTTGGAACACTGCAGATCGACAGGGCCCCTAAAGGCTGGAAGAGGTCGGCATGGCCCTACAGGTCGGCATGGCCCTCTAAATGTCGGAAGAGGCCTCTGCAGATTGGCAGGGCGAATTTACAGCTCGGCAGGGCCCTCTAAAAACCGACATGGCCCTCTAAAGGCCGGAGGGGCCCTCTAAAGCCCGGCAGGGTCATCTAAAGGTCGGTAGAGGGCCCTCTCCAGATCGGCAGGGACCCTCTATAGATCGGCAGGGCCCGATACAGGCCGGCAGAGGGCCCTCTATAGATTGGCTGGGACACTGCTGATCGACAGAGCCCCTAAAGGCTGGAAAAAGGCGTTCTACAGGTCGGCAGGACCTGTAGAGCTGGAAGGGCCCTCTAAAAGCCGTCAGAGGGCCCTCTACAGATCGGAAGGGCCCTATAAAGGCCAGCAGAGGGCCCTCTACAGATTGGCTGGGATACTCTGCAGATCGACAGGGCCCCTAAAGTCTGAGAGAGGGCCCTCTGCAGGTCGACAGGGCCCTCTAAATGCCGGCAGAGGCCCTCCCCAGATCGGGAGGGACCCTTTACAGATCGACAAGGCCCTATAAAGGCCGGCAGTGGGCCCTCTACAACCGGAAGGGGCACTCTAAATGCCGATAGTGGGTTCTCTGCAGATCGGCAGGCCCTTTAAAAGCTGGTAGATCCACACTATTCTATCCACACTGGTTGCCCCCCCCCCCCTTTCTACGTATTTACATGTACATGCCTTTAACAGACTAAGCGCAAGTGCTGTTATTTATTCATGTTACGATTTTTGTATCGGTACGTGGGCGTTCTTTTATGCGACGTAAGGCGTCTTGCGGGCGCCTGATACCATCCAAAGCACTGGGGCCTGAGAGGGGGTGCATGACCTCCTTGCCCCCCCCCCCCCCCCCCCCCCCCCACTTGCCTACGCCCGTCACCACCACAACACAAGACGAGCTGGCCTCCTTACGCTCCCCTCTATTCGCACGGAGGCAGGTAGAAGGAGATTATGCTACCGCGGCGTGACTCGTCTAAACGAACTAAATGTAGAGCCAGGAACGCTATCCTACCGGGCGAAAGTTAGACAAATACTGTTGCCCCCCCCCCCCCCTTCTACGTATTTACATGTACATGCCTTTAACAGACTAAGCGCAAGTGCTGTTATTTATTCATGTTACGATTTTTGTATCGGTACGTGGGCGTTCTTTTATGCGACGTAAGGCGTCTTGCGGGCGCCTGATACCATCCAAAGCACTGGGGCCTGAGAGGGGGTGCATGACCTCCTTGCCCCCCCCCCCCCCCCCCACTTGCCTACGCCCGTCACCACCACAACACAAGACGAGCTGGCCTCCTTACGCTCCCCTCTATTCGCACGGAGGCAGGTAGAAGGAGATTATGCTACCGCGGCGTGACTCGTCTAAACGAACTAAATGTAGAGCCAGGAACGCTATCCTACCGGGCGAAAGTTAGACAAATACTGTTGTCAAGCTAGGGGAGGTGAATAAGCCGGTGTGTATGAGCAGTCATCTTTTGCATGTATGTACGTGTATCTTTGTTCGTGAAGTATTTTTCTGTGTAGGTATGCAAGTTCACCATGGCTGCGTTTTGTATGTGCCAATGTTCTGTCGTGAACTTGTGAAAAGCCACTCCAAAGAGTGGATCTTGTTCGAATACATCTTCATCTACATCTACATCTTGCTACCTATATGCTGATATGTAGATGTAGTGGCCAGTGGGAGATGTTGCATGTTGCAGAGTGCACAGGAGTGTAGTTTCCTATTCAGTTGAGGGGGCTTCAGCAGGCACGTAGCCAGGATTTCGTCCGGGGGGGCGGTGCCTCGAAAAGGCCCCTTCCCGAGCGTTGGAAGGGCCCCCTTCCCAAGCGTTGAATGACCCCCCCCCCCAAAAAAAAAACGGATGAAAAGGCACGTTACAAGGATGGAAAATGCAGTATGGTAGGTATGGTATGGGCCATACCAACTTTTAGGAGCTGGAGTTAGCAAACTGCCATATCAACTTTGGAACCAGCGACACCAATTTGGAATCAGCTATACCAACTTGCAATATTTTTCAGCTCAAGACCTGGAACTCTTAAACATATTGCGCCGCGGAGCGGCGCTAAAATTGTGAGTCTTATGCCCTGGATATGCTTTCTCATCAATGCCTCGCATTGCGTATGGTGCGGACCTCTAAAATTGCTATATTGTGCGCTTAGAAGTGTGGTAAAAAAGTGCTAAAGTGAACTATTTTGCCCAACTATATAGGAAAGTAGCAACATAACACATACATGCGCCGAGAAACGGGACGATTTTTTTCCTAACCCGCATATAATTGAATTTGTAGTTAAATTGCGCCACGGAGTGGCGCGAAAATTTTGAGTTTTATTCCCTGTCCATTTCCTTGTCCAAAAAGTTGGTCCATTTCCTTCCTGTACAACTGTATTCTTACTGTTGAAAGGCCCAAGGTCCCTTCAGATCGTCTAGGGGCCCCTCTGACCTTTTCAACGCCCTTCCCACCTGTTCAGGGACTCATCTGGGATCCGCGAAGCGAAAAGACATGATGTGGAGTGGGTGATATATATATAATACAAAGAGGGTTTACTCTACAGGAAAAATTAAAATCGGAGCCTTCGGTTATATTGTAGCTCCCTGACGAAGGGTGTTACAATATACCAGAAAGCTCCGCTTTTAATATTTGTATTGTTGAGTAAGTCCTCTTTGTATTTAATCTCCATCTGGGATCTCAACGTGCTTTGACTCTTCCGGTCTCACCAGGTACTCTTCTGACCTTCCAAGAAGCCCCTCTTGTGTGTGAAGGGGGCCATTCGGCCTGTTCAGAGGTCCTTCCGACCTGGCCAGGGACTGCACTGGCTGTCGCCCTGCCGACATGCTCATGGACAGGGGCGGCGGATTGCGGGGCGCAGGGTACCCAACATCCCCCACCCCCCGTTGAAAATCCCGGGAAGGGGAGGATCATTTTCCCCCAGATTGAGCAGGCCAAAATCTGGGGGAGGCAAAATTACCCTTATGCCCCCAGGATTTTCGACTCTAGGGAATTTTGGGTACCCTGCCCCCCGCAATCCGCCGCCCCTGCTCAGGGGCCCCACCGACCTGCCCAGGAGCCCCTCCAGTCTGGCTAGGAACTCATCCGGCATGTTCAATGGGCCTTCCGACCGGCCCAGGGACCCTTTCGGTCTAGCCAGGGACTCCTCTGACTTGCCCAGGAGCCACTCCGATCTGCCCAGCGACTCTTCTGGTCGGCCTGCGCTGGCTGCTTTGTCGCCCTGCCGACATGCTCAAGGGGCCCTCCGACCTGCCCTGGGGCCCCTACGTGCTGGCCAGGGGGCAATTCGGCATGTTCAGGGGCCCTTCTTACACGCCCAGGGGTCCTATCGGTCTGGTCAGAGGCCCCTCCTATCTGCACACACATGTAGTGGCCAGTGGGACACTACATGTGTGTGTGTGCAGGCCCACTACACACATGTAGTGGGCCTGCACACACATGTAGTGGCCCTTTTAACTTGCCAGGGGCCCTCTGGTCTCTCCAGGGGCCCTCTAGCCTCCTAAGGGGCCCTTCCGACCTGGCAAGGGACTGCGCTGGCTGCTTTGTCACCTTTCGACATGCTCCGAGGGCTCTCCGACCTGCCATAGGGCCCCTCTGTGTTGGCTAGGGGCCCATTCTACGTGTTCAGGGGGCCATTCGACGTGCTCAGGGGGCCCTCTGACCCGCTCGGGGGCCCTTTCGGTCTGGCCAGGGGCCCCTCTGACATGCACAGGGCTCTTTTGAACGTCCAATGGGCCCTCAGGTCTTTCAGAGAGGGCCCTGGTGGCCCTAAAGGGCCTCTGAAGTCATCTAAACTCTCCAAAGACCACGCTTCGCGTGGTAAAGAGCCCATGATACCGCGCTTCGCGCGGTCTCATCGCCGAAAAGGTCCCTCCTGGCCTCCAGGGGGGGGCGCCCCCCCCCCCCTTGGCTACGTGCCTGGGCTTCAACCTTCCCCCCCCCCCCAACATGGCTTCAGCCCCCCCCCCCCCCCCCCCCCTCCCAACTTGGACGAGAAGTGGGTCAAATCCGGGGAGAAATCTGTATTTTGGTGGATTTGATGGCACTTTGAACGATTTTTCCCAGCTCAGCCCCCCCCCCCCCCCACAACACTTATCTGGAGAAGCTACACCCCTGAGAGTGCACCATAGGTAGGTACTTCCTACATAGGTAGGCCTACAATTGCCAAACATTGTGTAACGGGATAAATTGAGGCTTCAAGGAAGAGTAAGTGGGCAAACGTATGCCGCATTATTCCAGATTTTGAATGGCACAACTGCCGGTCATAAATCGGCTGTTACATTGCTCGACTTGCCTTGGTGCGCTGCGATCAAAGCTAGTGGCATCTAGTGGCAATAATAGTAAGCTGAGCTCTCGCTGCAGCACAATAGCAGCGCCTCTGCTGGTAGATTTGTAAAACTGTGGTATTCATACAACAATATAGAGGACGCCGCGGTCAGTTTGAAATGTTCACGGTCTCCCTCACGGTCAACGAGTGCGCGTCGTAGAGCAGCTAGCTCTCTCTTGCTTATCCATCGCCCCTTAGAAAATAGTTAGGTAGTTAGTAAAATAGTTAGTACCGCATGAATTTTGTGACGTGCGGTACAGTATACCCCTTGTTTAATGCTTCTAGCACCATGATGCAGTCTCCTCGAATTAATGCCTTAACGCTTCTTTATGCGACTAACACCACCATGCAGTCTCCAGATATGAGTCCCACATAGACACTTCTTAAAGGAAATAGTTCACCTTCAACATTCGTTTTAAACTGAGATAGCAGTTTTGTAGCCCGTGTTGGGAAACCCCTATCTGCAAGTTGTCTTGACTAAAAATACTCTCCAGCCGAATATATTTGAGTTTTGGCGAAGGAATGCGGTGCTGGCGAAAGAATGTTGTACTGGTTCTAGACCGGGCAGAGGCTATACCATCAGCCAATCAGCTTGCAGCTGGTGCTAGCAAGCGATCGCCGGCCGCCGGCTGGCACATCTCCAATGCGAGTCTATCTTTACGCGACTACTTTCGAATCTGATTGGCCGAACCATTGTTTACATTCGCGTGACGTCAAGACTCTGAATCAGAGAGTATGCATATAGTTTTGATAAACAATATAAATGTACGTCCTTCTGTCCTGAATCGGCGCGATATAAGGCCTTTTTTGACAATATAAAAATAAATTGTATTACAAAATATTATCAAATCGTGTCGGGTAAAAAAAAATCCAAGGTGAACTATTTCCTTTAAAGGGAAATAATGACCTTTTGATTTTGTTAGCAACAATTTCTTAGGCTACCGCTATGGTTTTAAAATTATTTTATTTAAATTTAAGAATTAAATAAAATTATTCCCAAATTCGAAGTTGTAAGTTTGGGAAAAATACAAAACAAGTACCTTGTGTACTTCATGAAGGTCATTGACAAATTCGCCCTTCCCTACCATTGTTCACATCGATTGCGGCATTTTTGGAGGCTCTGTGACATTTCCGACCAAACTGAGCGCTGCTCGGACACACGCTAGTAGCGCTTTCGTTCTCCATGGCAACCAGGCGTCAGCCAATCAAAAGCCAGAAAGGGAATACGTTCTGGCTTTTCATTGGCTCACGCCTGGTTGCCATGGAGAACGAAGGCGATACTAGCAACAACTCGCCACAATGGAGGCCAAGTGCGCCGAGAAGCATGACAATGCTTTGCAAACAAATCGCCGACGCTAAATAGGTCGCCGTCGATGTGCATCGATGAGCTTCCGATTTAATTGCCAGTTTTGTGTTATTGTTTGTTAGTTTTTTTGGGAAAAACTATTATTTTTCATGACAATATAAAGCATAGTGTTATATACAGCCACAGACAAATTATACAATACTCCTAATGTTGAAAACAAATGAATTTATTTTCAAAAATTGAGGGTCGCAACCACTAACTATGCCGCCGTTGATGTGCATCGATGAGCTTCCGATTTTATTGCCACTTTTTCCAATCGCTGTTAGTTTTAGAAGATCGCCGGGCATATAATCACAACAAGCAGAACGCACAATATATTTTCTACTCCATTGCGTTAAAAAAAAAAACGGGAAAAGCCCGCAGTTTGATGAGGACCAAAAGTACTTGCAAGTACCGGTCGTTAAAAGTGTGGAACGCTTATCAACTTTAACTTGAAATATCTTTCGGTAGGAAAGTTTTCATGCAAAATGTGATGAATTTACAATATATTTTGGTCTCGTCTGGCGATTTCAAGTGCTAACTCCATTTTTGTGGAAAAAGGTCATTATTTCCCTTTAAAGGAAATAGTTCACCTTCGGAAAATTTCAGAACACGATTTTATTATATTTTTTAATACAGTTTCTTTTTTTTCTTTTCAAAAATGGTCCTACATCGCGCTAATTCAGGACAGAAGGTCGTACATTATTAATGTTATGGTGTGCGTTATTGGTCTGCGCATGCTCAGACCAGTGCTGGCACTCTCAGACGGTACGGTATATCATATATGCGCCGCATTCCTTCGCCAAAAAGTCGAATATCTTCGGCTGGAGAGTCTTTTCAGCCAATAAAAGTTGCAGATAAGGATTTCTCAACACGGGCTACAAAACTGCTATTTCAGTTCAAAATCTCATGTTGAAGGTGAACTATTTCCTTTAAAGGGAAATAATGACCTTTTTCCACTAAAATGGAGTTAGCACTTGAAATCGCCAGACGAGATCAAAATATATTGTAAATTCATCACATTTTGCATGAAAACTTTCCTACCGAAAGATATTTCAAGTTAAAGTTGATAAGCGTTCCACACTTTTAACGACCGGTACTTGCACTATTTCTGACCTTTTGTCAAGTACTTTTGGTCCTCATCAAACTGCGGGCTTTTCCCGTATTATTTTTTTACGCAATGGAGTGGAAAATATATTGTGCGTTCTGCTTGTTGTGATTATATGCCCGGCGATCTAAAACTAACAGCGATTGGAAAAAGTGGCAATAAAATCGGAAGCTCATCGATGCACATCAACGCGGCATAGTTAGTGGTTGCGACCCTCAATTTTTGCAATTCGATTCATTTGTTTTCAACATTAGGAGTTGTGTATAGTTTGTCTGTGGCTGTATATAACACTATGCTTTATTTTATCATGAAAAATAATAATTTTTCCCAAAAAAACTAACGAACAATAACACAAAACTGGCAATTAAATCAGAAGCTCATCGATGCCCATCGACGGCGACCTATTTAGCGTCGGCGATTTGTTTACAAAGTCATTGTCATGCTTCTCGGCGCACTTAACCATCTCGGCGCACTTGGCGAGTTGTTCCTGATTAGTATACCCAAGTCCCGTAGCAGGCTTTGTTAATGACGTCATTGGTGCCATTCTTGTGTAGCATTGCAAAATATATCTGATTTCGAGTTGAAAGCTAATTAAAGACTTACTCAAATGATTGTTTTTAAGTTTGAATTTTCTTGTTAATCATTATTAAAGGTATTTTATCACTGTATTTCATAGTAGTTGACACTTCAGAAACTTGTGACGTAATAATATTGTATCCAATATGCATTTCCCTCACCTTTTGCCATTGTGGCGCAGTGCCGAGTGCTTTGCGAATACTAGCTTGCCTGGGGTTCAATTCATTCCGCTCTTATTTTATTCGAGTTGGTATAGTTTGCATGTTGTTGTTATTCATGACTTATACTGACAGTCAGTCATGCATCACGGATGCTTCACGGATTGCTTCACGGATCAGAGCGCTGCTCGAACGCACGCTAGTAGCGCTTTCGTTCTCCATGGCAACCAGGCGTGAGCCAATGAAAAGCCAGAACGTATTCCCTTTCTGGCTTTTGATTGGCTGACGCCTGGTTGCCATGGAGAACGAAAGCGCTACTAGCGGGTGTCCGAGCAGCGCTCAGTTTGATCGGAAATGTCATAGAGGCTCCACAAATGCCGCACTCGATGTTAACAATGGTAGGGAAGGACGAATTTGTCAATGACCTTCATGATGTACACAATGTACTTGTTTTGTATTTCTTCCAAACTTACAACTTTGAATTTGGGAATAATTTTATTTAATTCTTAAATTTAAATAAAATAATTTTAAAAATATAACGGGAGCCTAAGAAATTGTTGCTAACAAAATCAAAAGGTCATTATTTCCCTTTAATGCACCACGATGCAGTCTCCAGATGCCGTAGGTTTATTATTGCTGGAAAGTGTATCCACTATCCCGCAATAATGTATGCTGTCCGGCATCGTATTCAAGTCACATCACCAAGTTGCAGTCTCTAACTGATGAGGACGCATAGAAGCAGAACAAGCGGATTGCTAAGCACACAAACCAAAGCAGAAGAAGAAAAGTAGCTTAATTGAGTCGTGCAAATACCGATGTTCTGGATTAAAGAAATAACTCAGAAGTCAAAACAAGTCCCGTAAGCTAAGATATCACTCACGAGCGTCACAAAAGATACAAGTGCTCTCAACTCATCCCCCATCCAAGCGTGACATAGGTAAGTTTGATGTTATGTACAAAATCGCCGCCTCACCGCAGTTTGACGCTGTGACCGAGCAAGAAGTCATGTTCATATACACGTGCATACGCACGGACATTTTGTCTTCTTCGAGTATATTACAAGGATATAATGCCGCCACATAACGTCTCTTCAACGGTGTTGAAGTGTTCCACATTTTGTTTTTAATGTACTCTGAAGCTCGCATTACTTGTATTGCGCACCTTGGTTCCTCAATACTCATCGCTTTAATCGACATGTTATTGTATTTTGCAGTCATTTTAGACGGCTTCTTTTCTTAGTGTTTTTCTTTCCATTTCAATTATCTTGTTTTGTTAATCTTAAAAACTTATTCAACTCCTTAAAAGCATTAATAAGTTTACGCTCGCAGATCACTTGAGACTCTCTATTGAAACTTCTGACGGACAAGGGGAGAGGACTCGATGAGGCTTCAACTACCTCAGTTTTCAGACCTCTCCAAGATTGGGAACTTTGAAGTGAATGGAAGATCCCTTGACTTCGATTAAATTTACGTATGTCTGGGCCAATATTTGTGCTCGTTTTATCCCTCCTACTCGGACAATAGACTATAAAGTATCACCCGATGCCCAAGTAATAGGGTACCCGTCAAATATATTTCCCACGAGATCGAGCGGAGATGACCGTCGTGCGCATCTGGATGCCTGCAAGACAAAATAAACAAGTTTGAATGCAACATCGCTGTGGCAATTGAATGCACTGCACAACGTATGTTCTGCCAGCAGCCAAGATAAAACAATACGAATATAAAACTGTCTCAGCCGCCTTTAATCTGATGGATTTCACTCATTACCTGAGCGTGCACTCATACGGCTCCGGCGAATAAACTAAAGGTATCGACTAAGCCAAAGCGACAGACGGGCAGCTCGGAGAAGTTATGCTCATATTTGAAGCGTCTGTACGGACAGAATGCCAATGCTATAACCCGCTGCGAGGCCTCCTCGAGGCTACACGGCAGTGTTGCCCATCTGCTTTACACCTCAGCGAAACGGCCATCTTGAGAGTGGGGAGCTGACGTGAATAAATTAGCAACTATCCAGCCTGTGCATACTCGTGGTGGGGATGTGTGCGGATCAAAAGATGGAACAACAATAGCGAAAGCACAATGCAGCAATATCACGGGAAACTCATAAAGGCGCTATATTTGGTGTAGGGAGGGAGGACATTGCGGGGCTTCTTGTCAACAAAGGTCAAGGTGCAGCAGCGGGTTTGAACGCCAACAGGTGCTGACCGTTTGCTCTTGACTGAGATAGCATGCGGACGGTGCCAGCGGGCACTCATGGTCACAGCGATCACTCATGGTCACAGCGGTCACTCATGGTCACAGCGGTCACTCATGGTCACAGCGGTCACTCATGGTCACAGCGGTCACTCATGGTCACAGCGGTCACTCATGGTCACAGCGGTCACTCATGGTCACAGCGGTCACTCATGGTCACAGCGGTCACTCATGGTCACAGCGGTCACTCATGGTCACAGCGATCACTCATAGTCACAGCGGTCACTCATGGTCACAGCGGTCACTCATGGTCACAGCGGTCACTCATGGTCACAGCGGTCACTCATGGTCACAGCGGTCACTCATGGTCACAGCGGGCACTAATGGTCACAGCGGTCACTCATGGTCACAGCGGTCACAGCGGTCACTAATGGTCACAGCGGTCACTCATGGTCACAGCGGTCACTCATGGTCACGGCGGTCACAGCGGTTACTCATGGTCAGCTAAGGGCAATGGAAGGTATTAGTTGTTTCGTTGTAAACATGTTTCCCTATATGGTGTCGCATACATAGCCGAAAGAGGTATCAAATGTAATATATGCTTACATTCACCGCACGAGGATATTTACGGTCTCATAAATGGACGTTCCTGCACTGACAATGTTTGCGATGCAAAGCTCTATTTGTTTACGATAGGTCAATGACTGATCCTGCGAGTCCATTGGACAGAGCTTTCTACCTGTTTTGAGTAATGCCTTGATAATCTCAGAAATGCGATAAATAGCCGCTTATTTTCACAGGGGCTTTCATGTACAATGTTTGTCTTGGACTTCTTTGCATTATGAAAACTTCATAGTGATCCCCTGTTCTCACCTTCGCGAGTCTCTCCTCCCCTCCACCGCCCAAGTAGAGCACGCCCCATGAGTGTTAGAACACAGCCTGTCCCCGCCACCCTGGCCGGGCCACCACCAGCCGGCCGCCACCCTGGCCGGGCCACCACCCAGCCGGCCGCCAGCCCGGACCATAACCCTAAATCCCTGTCGGAGCGCACCACCCCGCGGCCGACAGAGGGCGGTATCAAACCGTCAATATCGCTCCAACATCAAACCGTCAAATGCGCGGCAGCTGCAACCGCCGCCGCCGCCGCTGCCGCCCCCGCCCTGACATCTGGCGGCAGACGCACTATGGGCCAGCAGCCCGATCTAGACCGCCATAATTGGTGTCGGAGTGATTTTTTTGCATTTAAATATGGGACATACATGAATATGTTCAGAATAGACCGTGGATTAAGAATATGGCAAGAGTTTTTTTAATGTAATCACATGTGGAGGTATAAACGGCACCAAAACACGAACCTTTGTACGAAGCTTACAACAGGGAGACCGAGGCTCGCGAAATCGATGTATGTTTACGATGTAATGACGAATGGGAATGGGATAAAGCAAGAATCTTGCAATGTGCATGTTTTGAGGTTAGAATGGAACCTTGGCTACACTATGAAATCAAAATTAAAACTAAAAGTAGGGTATTTCGTGCTTTTAATGACAATTTGTGTTGACATAACATAAATGTCGGCAAAAACTTGAATGCAGCTTCTTCGATAGCGCCGATCTAATGGATAACACACGATAACACGGAAATACGAGTATGGTTGTGACCCTCAATGGTTCGGCTTGCTGTGGCAAGTCCAATGTCCTGCCCCAACCTGCCACTGCACCCATGTGGGGTGATTGTATTATTTCTGCAATGCAATGCAATGCAATGCAATGCAATGCAATGCAATGCAATGCAATGCAATGCAATGCAATGCAATGGTCGTTACGGCCACCTACTCTGAGGTCCGACATCAAAGCCTATACTGGACCACACCACGGAGCGACTGCTGACAATGCAGAGATGGTGGCGACTCTGCGAGCCTCAGTGAGCGCCGAGCTGCGCTTAAAGGGAAATAATGACCTTTTTCCACAAAAATGGAGTTAGCACTTGAAATCGCCAGACGAGACCAAAATATATTGTAAATTCATCACATTTTGCATGAAAACTTTCCTACCGAAAGATATTTCAAGTTAAAGTTGATAAGCGTTCCACACTTTTAACGACCGGTACTTGCAAGTACTTTTGGTCCTCATCAAACAGCGGGCTTTTCCCGTATTGTTTTTTTACGCATTGGAGTGGAAAATATATTGTGCGTTCTGCTTGTTGTGATTATATGCCCGGCGATCTTCTAAAACTAACAGCGATTGGAAAAAGTGGCAATAAAATCGGAAGCTCATCGATGCACATCAACGGCACCCATGCTGCTTTTCTTGCGTTTTGTGGACATAGGAGTTCCTTGTTATTTCGTGGACATTTACGATTTTTCGCATAACGCATCAACCCCTAACGGGATATCTTAGATATTACTACGGTAGGTGAAGACAAGTTTGGGCCACACTTTGATGCTCACGAAATGCAGAAATCTCTTCAAATACAAAAGGAGAGTTTTATATCATTCCATGGACTCAAGTCGGGTACAAAGGCACATCTTGTGGACAAGTGGGCGGAGCCTAATTTGTCCATGCATATCAACATATTGCAGGTTCATAAGTTCCTTGTTATTTTGTGGACGTGAACGCTTTCCCACACTGCACGTCACTCCATCGCGGGAAACACCTAACCAGTATCGCCACCATAAGTAAACAGAAGGCTGGGTTACACTATATGAAATGCACGGAAATCAGGTTATATACAAATAGCTATACTTATATACTTTCACCTTCTCCACTGTTATCGTCCTCTCCTTCCCTCTCTTCTCTCATGTCGCCCCTTCTCCTCTCATGTCGTCCAATACCTCTCCCCCAATGGAGTATTAGGAGTTCAAGCGGGAGTTTCCAGCCTCAAGAGGGCGCCAGGCCCCACTCTCTCCCAACGTGAGGGCGCCGTCCTCACGGCGTCATGGACGAAAGCTGTTGACCGGGGGGGGGGGGGGCGGTTCGCATCAGCGTTTCTTTCTATGCAAAGCAATAGTACGAGGGCGCCGTAGATGCTCAGAGGGACACCGAAGGAGATTGGACATGGCCTAGTTAGTTAGGACCCCCTAAATACTACGTCTCTGCTCTCCTCACCTGTCGTCCCCTCCCTCTCCCCTTCTGTCGTCCCCACTTTCTCCTCTCCTGTAGTCCCCTCCACTCCCGTCGTCCCCTCCCTCTCTTGTCGTCCCCTCCTTCTCCTCCCCTGTCCTCCCCTCCCTCTCCACTCCTGTCGTCCCCTCCCTCTCCTCTCCTGTCGACCCCTCCTTCTCCACTCCCGTCGTCACCTCCCTCTCCTCTCCTATCGTCCCCTCTCTCTCCTCTCTTGTCGTCCACTTCCTCTCCTCTCCTGTCGTCCCATCTCTCCTCTCCTGTCGTCCCCTCCCTCTCCTCGTCTGTCGTCCCCTCTCTCCACTCCTGTCGTCCCCTGCCTCTCCTCTCCTGTCGTCTCCTCCCTCTCCTCTCCAGTCATCCCCAACCCACTCCTCTCCTGTCGTCCCCTCCCTCTCCCCTTCTGTCGTCACCACTCTCTCCTCTCCTGTAGTCCCCTCCACTCCCGTCGTCCCCTCCCTCTCCTCTCTTGTCGTCCCCTCCTCCTCTCCTGTCGTCCCCTCCCTCTCCTCTCCTGTCGTCCCCTCCCTCTCCTCTCCTGTCGTCCCCTCCCTCTCCTCTCCTGTCGTCCCCTCCCTCTCCTCTCCTGTCGTTTCCTCCCTCTCCTCTCCAGTCGTCCCATCCCTCTCCTCTCCTGTCGTCCCCTCCCTCTCCTCTCCTGTCGTCCCCTCCACTCTCGTCTCCTGTCGTCCCATCCCTCTGCTCTCCTGTCGTCCTCTCCCTCTCTCCTCTCCAGTCGTCCCCTCCCTCTCTCCTCTCCTGTCGTTCCCTCCCTCTCCTCTCCTGACGTCCTCTCTCTCCTCTCCTGTCGTCCACTCCCTCTCCTCTCCTGTCGTCCCCTCCATCTCCTCTCCTGTCGTCTCCTCACTCTCCTCTCCCGTCGTCCCCTCCCTCTCCTCTCCTGTCGTCCCTTCCCTCTTCTCTCCTGTCGTCCCCTCCCTCTCCTCTCCAGTCGTCCCCTCCCTCTCCTCTTCAGTCGTCCCCTCCCTCTCCTCTCCTGTCGTCCCCTCCCTCTCCTCGTCTGTCGTCCCCTCTCTCCTCGCCTGTCGTCCCCTCCCTCTCCTCTCCTGTCGTCCCCTCCCTCTCCTCTCATGTCGTCCCCTCCCTCTCCTCTCATGTTGTCCCCTCCCTCTCCCCTCCTGTCGTCCCCTCCCTCTCCTCTCCTGTCGTCCCCTCCCTCTCCTCTCCTGTCGTCCCCTCCCTCTCCTCTCCAGTCGTCCCCTCCCTCTCCTCTCCTGTCGTCCCCTCCTTCTCCTCTCCCGTCGTCCCCTCCCTCTCCTCTCATGTCCTCCCCTCCCTCTCCTCTCCTGTCGTCCCCTCCCTCTCCTCCACCGTCGTCCCCTCCCTCTCCTCTCCTGTCGTCCCCTCCCTCTCCTCTCCTGTCGTCCCCTCCCTCTCCTCGCCTGTCGTCCCCTCTCTCCTCGCCAGTCGTCCCCTCCCTCTCCTCTCCTGTCGTCCCCTCCCTCTCCTCTCCTGTCGTCCCCTCCCTCTCCTCTCCTGTCGTCCCCTCCCTCTCCTCTCCTGTCGTCCCCTCCCTCTCCTCTCCTGTCGTCCCCTCCCTCTCCTCTCCTGTCGTCCCCTCCCTCTCCTCTCCAGTCGTCCCCTCCCTCTCCTCTCCTGTCGTCCCCTCCTTCTCCTCTCCCGTCGTCCCCTCCCTCTCCTCTCCTGTCGTCCCCTCCCTCTCCTCTCATGTCGTCCCCTCCCTCTCCTCTCCTGTCGTCCCCTCCCTCTCCTCTCCTGTCGTCCCCTCCCTCCCTCTCTCTACTCCCGTCGTCCCCTCCCTCTCCTCTCCTGTCGTCTCCTCCCTCTCCACGCCTGTCGTCCCCTCCCTTTCCTCTCCTGTCGTCCCCTGCCTCTCCTCTCCTGTCGTCCCCTCCCTCTCCTCTTCTGTCGTCCCCTCTCTTGTGTTGTCCCCTTCCCCTCTTCTCCTGTCGTCTCGTTCGCTTTTCTCTCCCACATTGTCGTACTTCCCCTCTCCCAGTGTTCTGTTTTTTTTTTATAAAGAAAGTAAGTTCGGTTGTGGAAAACTAATACAGGAGGAAAGAAGGATAAATCATGTACTCAGCTCTGACACAACCTGCCCGTCAGTGTCAGATACCATAGATAGTAATGCTCCCTAGCTAAGAGTGGAAAATAACCAGAACAGTAAGGAATGTAACGCCCAAATGAATTAGACAATATATAATTTCTATCGTAATTGTTTTGTCTTATAAATTTAAGGTATTGTTTGCTATCAATAACTTGTATTTCCATAGATTATATTTTTATTTATTGAATTAAACGCCAGCAAATATACGAAGTAGTAGTCAAAGTAGTGCATTTGAAGTACATGTAGTAGCATTTGGAAGCGGTCATATTAAATTCTACTACGAAGTAGTAGTCGAAGTAGTGTATATTTCAGTACTGTAGTAGCATTTGGAAGCGGTCAGCGGTCGTTCCGACATTTTTTAACCCCCAAGCCCATTTAACCCCTTTACTACTACTACGCGTATACCTCGTATACTGTGAAGCCGTATGCATACATCGGGAGTTCTTGACCTCTCAACGCTCGTGATTATTCAGATATGAGGAAATAGCCCGCTATTTAAATATACAAATACATTTGATCTTAAGAACATGTTTTCCATCGCTGTAAATCACTAACGTTACCATACCCAGGCACGTAGCCAAGGGGGGCGGCGGGGGCGGCCGCCCCCCCCCCCCCACCCTGGAGGCCAGGAGGGCCCTTTTCGGCGCGCTGCGCGCGCCGAAAAGTGCCGACGAGACCGCGCGAAGCGCGGTATATTGTGCTCTTTACCACGCGAAGCGTGGTCTTTAGAGAGTTTAGAGCAATTCAGAGGCCCTTTAGGGCCACCAGGGCCCTCTGATAGACCAGAGGGCCTCTTGGACGTTCAAAAGAGCCCTGTGCATGTTAAAGGGGACCCTGGCCAGACCGAAAGGGCCCCTGAGCGGGTCAGAGGGCCCCCTGAACACGTCGAATGGCCCCTAGCCAGCACAAAGGGGCTCCTGGGAAGGTCAAGAGACCCCTGAGCATGTCGGCAGGGCGACAAAGCGACCGGCTCAGACCCTTGCCAGGTTATAAGGGCCCCTGAGCAGGTTGGAGGCCCCTGGACAGACCAGAGGGCCCCTGTGAAGTTAAAAGGGCCCCTGTGCAGGTCAGAGGGGCCCATGGCCAGACCGAAAGGGCACCTAGGTGGGTGAGAAGGGCCCCTGAACATGCCGAATGGGCCCCAAGTCAGCACTGAGGGGCCTTAGGACAGGTCGGAGGGCCCTCAGAGCATGTCGTAAGGCGACAAAGCGGCCAGCGCAGTCCCTTGTCAGGTGGGAAGGACCCCTTAGAAGGCTGGAGGGCCCCTGCAGAGACCAGAGGGCTCATGGCAAGTTCAAAGGCCCCTGTGCAGATCGGAGGGGCCCCTGACCAGACCGAAAGGACCCCTGAGTGGGTAAGAAGGGTCCCTGAACATGCGGAATTGGCCCCTAGCCAGCACGGAGGGCCCCAGGGCAGGTCGGAGGCCCCTTAAGTATGTCGGCAGGGCGACAAAGCAGCCAGCGCAGTCCGACCAGAAGAGCCGCTGGGCAGATCGGATGGGCTCCTGGCAAGTCAGAGGGGCCCCTGGCTAGACCGAAAAGGTCCCTGGGCCGGTCGAAAGTCCCTGGGCCGGCCAAAATTTTCGCGCCGCTCCGCGGCGCAATTTGTTTAGGAGTTCCAGGTCTTGAGCGTAAACAATAAAACAATATTCCTAGTTGGTGTCGCTGGTTCCAAAGTTGATATGGCAGTTTGCTAACTCCAGCTCCTAAAAGTTGGTATGGCCCATGCCATACCTGTCATACTGCATTTGCCATCCTTGTAACGTGCCTTTTCATCCATTTTTGTTTTTGTTTGGGGAGGGGGACCCTTTCAACGCTTGGGAAGGGAGCCCTTTCAACGCTCGGGAAGGGGCCCTTTCGAGGCGCCGCCACCCCCACCCCCCTGGACGAAATCCTGGCTACGTGCCTGACTATACCTCTGACAAAAAAGGAAACTATCACACCTAGTATACGCTGCCCGGCAATGTTGCTCTGGCTAATTATGATATACGGTTCATGCTAATCACGAGCATCATTTTAACAACTGCAACTACTACTGGTGCTTTACTGGGTGGATTTCTCACCATGTGACTATCTTCCGGCGGCGGCTGTGACGTCTGTGAGGTATGTGACGGCAGTGACGGCAGTGACGGCTGTGACGGCTGTGACGTCTGTGGCGTCTGACGTCTGTGACATCTTTGACGTCTGTGACGTCTTTGCGTCTGTGACGTATGTGACGCCTGTGACGGATGTGACGTCTGTGACGTATGTGACGGATGTGACGTATGTGTGCCGTATGTGACGCCTGTGACGTATGTGCCGTATGTGACGTATGTGACGTCTGTGACGTATGTGACGGCTGTGACGTCTGTGACGGTTGTGACGGCTGTGACGTCTGTGGAGTCTGACGCCTGTGAGGTCTGTGACGGCAGTGACATCTTTGACGTCTGTGGCGTCTTTGCGTCTGTGACGTCTGTGACATATTTGACGTCTGTGACGTCTGTGACGGCAGTGAAGGCTGTGACGGCAGTGACGTATGTGACGTATGTGACGTATGTGACGTATGTGACATATTTAACGTCTGTGACGTATGTGACGTCTTTGCGTATGTGACGTCTTTGCGTATGTGACGTCTATGACGTCTGTGACGTATGTGACATCTTTGCGTATGTGACGTCTGTGCCGCATGTGACCGTTGTGACGTCGGTGACGTCTGACGTATGTGACGTCTGTGACGTCGGTGACGGCTGTGACGATTGTGACGGATGTGACGTATGTGACGTATGTGACGTATGTGACGTATGTGACGGCTGTGACGGCTTTGACGGCTGTGACAGATGTGACGTCTGTGACGGCTGTGACGGCTGTGACGGCTGTGACGGCTGTGACGGCTGTGAGGTCTGTAACATCTTTGACGGCTGTGACGTATGTGACGTCTGTGACGTCGGTGACGTCGGTGACGTCGGTGACGTCTGTGACGGCTGTGACGTATGTGACGTCTGTGACGTCTGTGGCGGCTGTGCCGTCTGTGACGACTGTGACGATTGTGACGATTGTGAGCCGTCAGCCGGCGCTGTCCCTTTCCTTGCTGATTGTGTTGCTAGATCAAGAAGAACAATGATGCTCCAGAGCGTAAGGCTAGAAGATGACCTCTCATGTCAAACTTCAGGTCAGATGATAAGAAACGCTTTAAAGCCTATATTTGCATCTCGATTTGCTTAAAAAGGGTATCAATCGATTTCTGAGGTGAAATTACACCTAGGGTATCACATACTTATCGTCTGTTTTAGGCCAAACACCGGTCAAATGGCGATTTTCGTAGTGCCCCACAATAATGCTAAATATTTAGCACTTTTACCACAAAATGAGTTATATTCGTCACACAAATACTTCCTTCCTTACAGTTATGTGTTGTCGAGGCTACCAATTTCGGCACTTTTGTATTGTCTTGGCTTTAATTAGCCTTTAATTAAAGCCAAGACAATACAAAAGTGCCGAAATTGGTAGCCTCGACAACACATAACTGTAAGGAAGGAAGTATTTGTGTGACGAATATAACTCATTTTGTGGTAAAATGTCACATACGTCACAGACGTCATAGACGTCACATACGCAAAGACGTCACATACGCAAAGACGTCACATACGTCACAGACGTTAAATATGTCACATACGTCACATACGTCACATACGTCACATACGTCACTGCCGTCACAGCCTTCACTGCCGTCACAGACGTCACAGACGTCAAATATGTCACAGACGTCACAGACGCAAAGACGCCACAGACGTCAAAGATGTCACTGTCGTCACAGACCTCACAGGCGTCAGACTCCACAGACGTCACAGCCGTCACAACCGTCACAGACGTCACAGCCGTCACATACGTCACAGACGTCACATACGTCACATACGGCACATACGTCACAGGCGTCACATACGGCACACATACGTCACATCCGTCACATACGTCACAGACGTCACATCCGTCACAGGCGTCACATACGTCACAGACGCAAAGACGTCACAGACGTCAAAGATGTCACAGACGTCAGACGCCACAGACGTCACAGCCGTCACAGCCGTCACTGCCGTCACTGCCGTCACATACCTCACAGACGTCACAGCCGCCGCCGGAAGATAGTCACATGGTGAGAAATCCACCCAGTAAAGCACCAGTAGTAGTTGCAGTTGTTAAAATGATGCTCGTGATTAGCATGAACCGTATATCATAATTAGCCAGAGCAACATTGCCGGGCAGCGTATACTAGGTGTGATAGTTTCCTTTTTTGTCAGAGGTATAGTCAGGCACGTAGCCAGGATTTCGTCCAGGGGGGTGGGGGTGGCGGCGCCTCGAAAGGGCCCCTTCCCGAGCGTTGAAAGGGCTCCCTTCCCAAGCGTTGAAAGGGTCCCCCTCCCCAAACAAAAACAAAAATGGATGAAAAGGCACGTTACAAGGATGGCAAATGCAGTATGACAGGTATGGCATGGGCCATACCAACTTTTAGGAGCTGGAGTTAGCAAACTGCCATATCAACTTTGGAACCAGCGACACCAACTAGGTTCCAGATGCGGGCTGAAGTCACAGAAAAAAAGGGTAGATTTGAAGTTAAATTGAACCGACTTTGGCTACATTTAGCCAAATTAAATATGATTGGTTCTGTTGGTTTTCAAGGTAAGTGTTGACATTATTGTAGATTTGAAATATGATTGCATATGACAGAAGTATTACTAAATACATTATTTGTCATTCTGAGCTTTGACACAAAGCTAAACTTCGTCTATGTAGGGTGGTCGGGATGACCTTATATTGTATAAACCAAGTCACAGGTAAAAATGGAAAATGACAAGTAAGAAATAAGGCTGCAATCTGTGCGAGTCACCCCTCCAGTGATGCACTTTTTCAAACTGAGTGCTAGCAACATTGTTATTTGTTAATCCAATGAGTTATTGAAAAGTTATGGCTATTTGCAGGAATGCACTCACAGAACGATGTCGTAAAACACAATTTTCACATTTAAATTATATTTGATATATTTGACATATTGCAACCTACCTCCCAAAATATGAAATGCTTATTTCTTGAAGATTCGATTGCCACCTTTCAATTGTAAATCGGCTTCAAATTCAGCGAGTTAGGTCACGTGCCAGATTGTTTTATTTATAGGCAGGAGTTACGATAGTGTGACGTAAAGTCACAGGTAAAAGTTAAAAATGCCTGTAGTTTAAGAAATAAACCTGCTATCTGTGAGAGCCACCTCTCCCTTGAGGATGCCTTTCAAGGCTTACAACATAGTAAATGGTAAAACAAACAAAAAATGGCATAGATATGGCTATATCTATTAATTGCAATCACTCCGAGCATTTGTGCACAGTTGGCTCGGTGTCCATTTTTTCTTTTTTAAATTGTGTTTTGCATATCGCATATAGGGAAAAATCCCATCCAGCATTCAAATGTGCAGTTCTCAAAGATTCTTGGGATAATTTTAATTAAAAAATTGGTTCAACTTTGACTTCAATATTTGATGTTACATAATTTTTGGCATCTTTTGTGTTCTTTCTTGCTCGCATGATCAACACTGACGCAATTTAGACCAATACAATTCGTCCAACTAAATTGTAAACAAATGGCTGCGCCAGAAGAGCAACGAGTACATTTGCATTCAGTTGCCCGAACAGAATGGCAAAGCTGCAATCGTTGAACATGCATTAACGTTAAGACCAAGAAGTGTGATGGCTGGACAAAGTGCATTGGTCTACATAAGAAATAAACATTTCACTTTTTTGGTGGTAGGTTGCCATATGTGCAATATAAAAAAGTAATTTAAATATGAAAACTGGGCTTTACCCACGACTAAGTCAAGCAAGTAAATTCCTGCGAATAGACATACCTTTCACACAAAAAATCCCGAAATCCAAAAACTCTTAGGTAACTTAGGTAACTCCCAATAAGTTTTTTGAAATCCAAATAAGTGTAGTTTGGTTTGGTTTATAGACCAGGGCTCATAGCCTGTTACAATCCGAGGGTTTCTAGTAGGCATTTGGGGGCCAGTACAACTTTTACAGAGGCCAGGGATTTAACCCTAGGTCACCGGCACAGAAGACAGTAATCCTGCCCCTGTGCCTGATTGCTCCCCCTGATAAGTGTAGGTAGGGTAAATTGTCTTAACTCCGAACAAGTCCTAGTGATAGGTCAAGGTAGGTACCTACAACATTGACATTGCTGCAGTTCATGTTAAAAGTGTTACATTACAGATTCCAGTTGGTGTCAACTTATATCCACAACATAAACTCGGAAAACATACCTTTCTCTTCATCTTCAAGTGATGGATCAGGATACTTGATTTAAAACACAAAGTCGTTTCTTCTCCCACCGCTTCCCTCTCTGAACAAATGCACAACACAATCAAATGACACGGCGATGGCGGCTGCGTCTAGCGTTGGTCCCTTTCCTTTCCCGCTCAATTAGGCAGCTGACTGTCGTGACGTCACAAGATTAAGAGATATTGTGAACATTTCAAGGACAAAATTAGCAGTAACAGGATCTGACCGTGGACATGAGTTCAGCAGCCAATCAAAAATGATTTCGCACAGCCCGACCAATCAGCAGCGGTATAACGAACACGGTCGAGTAGGGCGCCACGTGGTGTCAAAAAAAGCTATGATATCCTTGAGCGGGTTAAAATGGGTGTTAACTCGTGGACATTTGTTAATGTCCACGAAAAGTTTATCTCTGCATCATACGATTGCAGGTCCACGGAACAATGCGAAACTATGAAAATAAATTCATGGACATGACGATGTCCATGAATCCCGAAATGTCCATGAAATTCAGACGAGAACTCGAAATTGTCCACGGAACTAACACGTTTCCAACGCGGCATAGTTAGTGGTTGCGACCCTCAATTTTTGAAAATCGATTCATTTGTTTTCAACATGAGGAGTATTGTATATTTTTGTATGTGGCTGTATATAACACTATGCTTTATACTATCATGAAAAATAATAATTTTTCCCCAAAAAAACTAACAAACAATAACACAAAACTGGCAATTAATTCGGAAGCTCATCGATGCACATCGACGGCGACCTATTTAGCGTCGGCGATTTGTTTGCAAAGTCATTGTCATGCTTCTCGGCGCACTTAACCATTGTGGCGAGTTGTTCCTGATTAGTATACCCAAGTCCCGCAGCAGGCTTTATTAATGACGTCACTGGTGCCATTCTTGTGTAGCATTGCAAAATATATCTGATTTTGAGTTGAAAGCTAATTAAAGACTTATTCAAATAGTTTGAATTTTCTTGTTAATAATTATTAAAGGTATTCTATCACTGTATTTCATAGTAGTTGACACTTCAGAAACTTATGACGTAATAATATTGTATCCAATATGCATTTCCCTCGCCTTTTGCTATTGTGGCGCAGTGCCGAGTGCTGTGCGAATACTGATAGGGAAGGACGAATTTGTCAATGACCTGCATGAAGTACACAAGGTACTTGTTTTGTATTTTTTCCAAACTTACAACTTTGAATTTGGGAATAATTTTATTTAATTCCTAAATTTAAATAAAGTAATTTTAAAACCATAACGGTAGCCTAAGAAATTGTTGCTAACAAAATCAAAAGGTCATTATTTCCCTTTAAAGGGAAATAATGACCTTTTGATTTTGTTAGCAACAATTTCTTAGGTTACCGTTATGGTTTTAAAATTATTTTATTTAAATTTAGGAATTAAATAAAATTATTCCCAAATTCAAAGTTGTAAGTTTGGAAAAAATACAAAACAAGTACCTTGTGTACTTCATGAAGGTCATTGACAAATTCGTCCTTCTCTACCATTGTTTACATCGAGTGCGGCATTTTTGGAGGCTCTGTGACGTTTTCGATCAAACTGAGCGCTGCTCGGACACACGCTAGTAGCGCTTTCGTTCTCCATGGCAACCAGGCGTCAGCCAATCAAAAGCCAGAAAGGGAATACGTTCTGGCTTTTCATTGGCTCACGCCTGGTTGCCATGGAGAACGAAAGCGCTACTGGCGCTACTAGCGTGCGTTCGAGCAGCGCTCTGATCCGTGAAGCAATCCGTGAAGCATCCGTGATGCATGACTGACTATCAGTATAAGTCATGAATAACAACAACATGCAAACTATACCAACTCGAATAAAATAAGGGCGGAATGAATTGAACCCCAGGCAAGCTAGTATTCGCAAAGCACTCGGCACTGCGCCACAATCCCAAAAGGTGAGGGAAATGCATATTGGATACAATATTATTACGTCACAAGTTTCTGAAGTGTCAACTACTATGAAATACAGTGATAAAATACCTTTAATAATGATTAACAAGCAAATTCAAACTTAAAAACAATAATTTTAATAAGTCTTTAATTAGCTTTCAACTCAAAATCAGATATATTTTGCAATGCTACACAAGAATGGCACCAATGACGTCATTAACAAAGCCTGCTACGGGACTTGGGTATACTAATCAGGAACAACTCGCCATAATGGTTGAGTGCGCCGAGAAGCATGACAATGACTTTGTAAACAAATCGCCGACGCTAAATAGGTCGCCGTCGATGTGCATCGATGAGCTTCCGATTTAATGGCCAGTTTTGTGTTATTGTTTGCTAGTTTTTTGGGGAAAAATTATTATTTTTCATGATAATATAAAGCATAGTGTTATATACAGCCACACACAAATTATACAATACTCCTAATGTTGAAAACAAAGGAATCGATTTTCAAAAATTGAGGGTCGCAACCACTAACTATGCCGCCGTTGATGTGCATCGATGAGCTTCCGATTTTATTGCCACTTTTTCCAATCGCTGTTAGTTTTAGAAGATCGCCGGGCATATAATCACAACAAGCAGAACGCACAATATATTTTCCACTCCATTGCGTAAAAAAACAATACGGGAAAAGCCCGCAGTTTGATGAGGACCAAAAGTACTTGCAAGTACCGGTCGTTAAAAGTGTGGAACGCTTATCAACTTTAACTTGAAATATCTTTCGGTAGGAAAGTTTACATGCAAAATGTGATGAATTTACAATATATTTTGGTTTCGTCTGGCGATTTGAAGTGCTAACTCCATTTTTGTGGGAAAAGGTCATTATTTTCCTTTAAAGGAAATAGTTCACCTTGGAAATTTTTTACCAAACACGATTTGATTATATTGTTTAATACAATTTCTTTTTATATTGTCAAAAATGGCCTTATATCGCGCCGATTCAGGACAGAAGGCCGTAAATTTGTATTGTTTATCAAAACTATATGCATACTCTCTGAGTCAGAGTCCTGACGTCACGCGAATGTAAAAAATGGTTTAGCCAATCAGATTCGAAAGTAGTCGCGTAAAGATAGACTCGCATTGGAGATGTGCCAACCGGCGGCCGGCGATCGCTTGCTAGCACCAGCTGCAAGCTGATTGGCTGATGGTATAGCCTCTGCCCCGGCTAGAACCAGTAAAACATTTTTTCGCCAGCACCGCATTCCTTCGCCAAAAACTCAAATATATTCGGCTGGAGAGTCTTTTCAGTCAAGAAAACTTGCAGATAGGGGTTTCCCAACACGGGCTACAAAACTGCTATCTCAGTTTAAAACTAATGTTGAAGGTGAACTATTTCCTTTAACGTGCGTTTTCAAGCGGGGATTGGGCGGTAGTAGTTTGGTGACAGTAGTGACGGTATTATTTGGAAACTATTAGTACGAAATGGTTTCCAAACTCATAATACTTGCTCCAAGTGCCCATGTCAATGACCTGAGGCTGAAAAAGGCCACCTGAGGTCAATAATCAATTATGGCGGGCTAGATCGGGCTCCTGGCCCCTAGTGAGACGGCTGAAACTGGACCCGAAGGAGCTCTGCTGAGTGGAGGGCGAGATGAAATGGTCAGCACGGCCGGACGCTCTCTAATGCAGTTCTCAGTTATGGGGGTGACGCGTGGCCGAGGTAACACGTGACGCGTAACGTGATGGTGTTCCACAATTCAGATCAGTGACGGCCTCGTGCGTGGGGCATGCTGGAGCCCATTTTTGTTTTGCTCGGGGCAGCAATGATAAGAATACATAATATTGATAAGAATGTCCCATGAACAGAAGGCTTCCAAAATGACGAATCATAGGGACGACAAATGAAGTGTAGTTTATAAGGAAGAACTTCCAACTACTGATGGAAACACAAAGTAGGCACCTATGTCGTATTCCACGCACAATCCAACATATCTTACAATTTAAATCACGATTTTTGCGGAAACAAATGGGATACAGTCCAGTTTAATATAAAGAGTGGTACCGTTTCCGTCAACCCTAAAAGCTCATACTAAAAATGTTTGTGATGCCCATGTAATCCTAAAGTTCCAGCTTATCTACCCCAAATGTGTGGAGAATAAGGTACTGGCACCTGTGCCTCTGATGTGACCTTATCTAGACTACGTCGAGAGGCCTCGGGAGGATTTCACGCAGTGGCGTTGCCACATAATTTTAAATGGGGGCCAGCCAGGGGTTTGGGGGCCAACCAGGGGTGGGGGGGGGGGGGCAGCCCCATAGGGCTATGTTAAAATCCAGCGAATCTGGGGGCCGGACTCCGGTCGGAGCGATCCTGCCCCCCAGGCTCCCGGTGTCGACGCCCCTGATTTCACGCAATGTATTTAAATGATGCACTGATATTGAAATGGCAGGCCTCTGCCCACTAACGGCGCTCCCGATGCGAACGTCTAACCAGCGCAGTCACCAGTCAAGAACAAAATAAACCACAGCTCGGTACAGTAAACTACAGCCAACCAGAGTTAACCACAGCTAACGACAACGGTAGCGCAGTCGCTAGTCAAACATAGCAAACCACATTCAATCACGGCAAACCACAGCCGCTAACCCCGCACGACCTGCGCCAATATTGGATAGTGGTTGGTGGTGTTGCGGCTGTATGATGATGCAACCACCGTCATTTAACGTCGGGGTCTCTCACATCGACCCAAGGGGGGTCGAATGACCTCGCCAGAGGCCAGATTCCCACCCGGAACTCATTGATTCTGAACTGCAGCTGACCTCAACTGACTTGACCCCACCACCCTGGCCACCCTGGCCTGGAACTGCAGCTGACCTGAACTGACTTGACTTGATTCATGGTTACCTGAGGTGACCTAACTGACTCGAGTTGACCCGGGCTGACCAAACCTGACCAGAGTTACCGTGAGGTCACTCGATCCAACCCGAGACTACCCCTGACGCCCGGCCATCCGGCTGATCTTCCACTGACCCTCCTCTGGACCCTCGTATGCACCGCCCCGCACTACCAGACACTAATAGCCGGCCCCCATTAGCGTCAGCCGTGGTCACGCCGCGCCGCGGAGCTCCGGCTCCTCGCTCCAGTGACGTCACCAGTGACGCCAGCAGTATGCGGGCGGACGCGACGGGCCGGGCTGCCCTGTATACGCGGCGGGATGCAGCGGCCTGACCCAGACCGGTCACGTGATCGCTGCCGGCTGTTTGGGCTGGGTCACGTGACCGCCGCCGGCTGTTTGTGTCGGGTCACGTGACCGCCGCCGGCTGTTTGTGTCGGGTCACGTGACCGTCGCCGGCTGCTTGGGTCAGATCACGTGACCGCCGCCGGCTGTTTGGGTCAGATCACGTGACCGCCGCCGGCTGTTTGGGTCGGGTCACGTGACCGGCGCCGGCTGTTTGGGTCAGATCACGTGACCACCGCCGGCTGTTTGGGTCAGATCACGTGACCGCCGCCGGCTGTTTGGGTCAGATCGCGTGACCGCCGTCGGCTGTTTGGGTCGGGTCACGTGACCGCCGCCGGCTGTTTGGGTCAGATCACGTGACCGCCGCCGGCTGTTTGGGTCAGATCACGTGACCGCCGCCGGCTGTTTGGGTCGGGTCACGTGACCGCCGCCGGCTGTTTGGGTCAGATCACGTGACCGCCGCCGGCTGTTTGGGCTGGGTCACGTGACCGCCGCCGGCTGTTTGGGCTGGGTCACGTGACCGCCGCCGTCTGTTTGTGCCGGGTCACGTGACCGCCGCCGGCTGTTTGCGTGGGGTCACGTGACCGCCGCCGGCTGTTTGTGTCGGGTCACGTGACCGCCGCCGGCTGTTTGGGTCGCCGTCCGACTATGGGCCGCCGCTCAGGGTCGGCGCGGGGGCCGGCGGGGTGGAGCGTGATGGAGAGGTGGAGAGCGGTGATGCGAGGACGCAGTCACCGCACGCCTCTTGTTGCACGGCTCATATGAGCTTCTCATGTCATTTTGATTGAAGAAGAGGGCCACTCGGAACCACGACAATTTCCAGTGATACCAGTGATAGACGTGGTGGTAGCAGAACGGTGTTGCTGAATGCTGTGGTCTGCACTCTGTTTTATCGCGAGAGGGAGGTGCCGGGCCATGCCGGCTCGCATGTGGACTGTGCGAGTGGCATGTGGACTGTGTGCGTGGCATGTGGACTGTGTGGGTGGCATGTGGACTGTGTGGGTGGCATGTGGACTGTGTGGGTGGCATGTGGACTGTGTGGGTGGCATGTGGCATGTGGCATGTAAGGGTAAACTGGCAGAGTAAACGTAGAAGGGGTAACCAGTGCAAGGTTGTACACAAATATAAAACATTGCTGATCTCGTTATACATACCTCCATATCGGTACCAGGGACACTAAATCATGGAAATAAAAACAAATAGTTTATGATTGCGTCATTGTCGGACCTCCATTACGAATGCGGCGCGGCGGTACGCGCCGCATTCCGAAGTCTGTCCGCGGCGCTGAGCTGACGGACACTGCAGTAAACACTGATGAACAGCTGACCGAGGGAAGGGGAGATCAGTGGAGATCGGGAGAGTTCAGTGGAGATCAGGAGAGTTCAGTGGAGATCAGCAGAGTTCAGTAGAGATCAGCAGAGTTCAGTGGAGATCAGTAGAGTTCCGTAGAGATCAGCAGAGTTCAGTGGAGATCAGCAGAGTTCAGTGTAGATCAGCAGAGTTCAGTGGAGATCATCAGAGTTCAGTGGAGATCAGCAGAGTTCAGTAGAGATCAGCAGAGTTCAGTGGAGATCATCAGAGTGCAGTGGAGATCAGGAGAGTTCAGTAGAGATCAGCAGAGTTCAGTGTAGATCAGCAGAGTTCAGTGGAGATCAGCAGAGATCAGCAGAGTTCAGTGTAGATCAGCAGAGTTCAGTAGAGATCATCAGAGTTCAGTGGAGATCAGCAGAGTTCAGTAGAGATCAGTGGAGATCAGCAGAGTTCAGTAGAGATCAGCAGAGTTCAGCAGAGTTCATTAGGGTTCAGTGGAGATCAGCAGAGATCAGCAGAGTTCAGTAGAGATCAGTGGAGATCAGCAGAGATCAGTAGAGTTCAGTGGAGATCAGCAGAGTTCAGTGGAGATCAGCAGAGTTCAGTGGAGATCAGCAGAGTTCAGTGGAGATCAGCAGAGATCAGTGGAAATCAGCAGAGTTCAGTGGAGATCAGCAGAGTTCAGTGGAGATCAGCAGAGTTCAGTGGAAATCAGCAGAGTTCAGTGGAGATCAGTGGAAATCAGCAGAGATCAGCAGAGTGCAGTAGAGATCAGTGGAGATCAGCAGAGATCAGCAGAGTTCAGTAGAGATCAGTGGAGATCAGCAGAGTTCAGTGGAGATCAGCAGAGTTCAGTGGAGATCAGCAGAGTTCAGTGGAGATCAGCAGAGTTCAGCAGAGTTCATTAGGGTTCAGTGGAGATCAGCAGAGATCAGCAGAGTTCAGTAGAGATCAGTGGAGATCAGCAGAGATCAGTAGAGTTCAGTGGAGATCAGCAGAGTTCAGTGGAGATCAGCAGAGTTCAGTGGAGATCAGCAGAGTTCAGTGGAGATCAGCAGAGATCAGCAGAGTGCAGTGGAGATCAGCAGAGTTCAGTAGAGATCAGCAGAGTTCAGTGGAGATCAGCAGAGTTCAGTGGAGATCAGCAGAGTGCAGTGGAGATCAGCAGAGATCAGTGGAGATCAGCAGAGTTCAGTGGAGATCAACAGAGTTCAGTGGAGATCAGCAGAGTTCAGAGGAGATCAGCAGAGATCAGCAGAGTTCAGTGGAGATCAGCAGAGTTCAGTAGAGATCAGTGGAGATCAGCAGAGATCAGCAGAGTTCAGTGGAGATCAGTCGAGATCAGCAGAGATCAGCAGAGTTCAGTGGAGATCAGCAGAGATCAGCAGAGTGCAGTGGAGATCAGCAGAGTTCAGTGGAGATCAGCAGAGTTCAGCAGAGATCATCAGAGTTCATTGGAGATCAGCAGAGTTCAGTGGATATTAGCAGAGTTCAGTGGAGATCAGCAGAGTTCAGTGGAGATCAGCAGAGTTCAGCAGAGATCATCAGAGTTCAGTGGAAATCAGCAGAGTTCAGTGGAGATCAGCAGAGATCAGCAGAGTTCAGCAGAGTTCAGCAGAGTTCAGTGGAGATCAGCAGAGTTCAGTAGAGATCTGTGGAGATCAGCAGAAATCAGCAGAGTGCAGTAGAGATCAGCGGAGATCAGCAGAGATCAGCAGAGTTCAGTAGAGATCAGTGGAGATCAGCAGAGATCAGCAGAGTGCAGTGGAGATCAGCAGAGTTCAGTGGAGATCAGCAGAATTCAGTGGAGATCAGCAGAGTTCAGTGGAGATCAGCAGAGTTCAGTAGAGATCAGCAGAGTTCAGTAGAGATCAGCAAAGTTCAGTTGTGATCAGCAGAGTTCAGTAGAGATCAGCAGAGTTCAGCAGAGTTCAGTGGAGATCAGCAGAGTTCAGTGGAGATCAGCAGAGTTCAGTAGAGATCAGCAGAGTTTAGTGGAGATCAGCAGAGTTTAGTGGAGATCAGCAGAGTTCAGTGGAGATCAGCAGAGTTCAGTGGATATCATCAGAGTTCAGTAGAGATCAGCAGAGTTCAGTAGATATCAGCAGAGTTCAGTAGAGATCAGCAGAGTTCAGTTGCGATCAGCAGAGTTCAGTAGAGATCAGCAGAGTTCAGTGGAGTTCAGCAGAGTTCAGCAGAGTTCAGTAGAGATCAGCAGAGTTGAGTGGAGATCAGCAGAGTTCAGTGGAGATCAGCAGAGTTCAGTAGAGATCAGCAGAGTTCAGTAGAGATCAGCAGGGTTCAGTAGAGATCAGCAGAGTTCATTAGAGATCAGCTGGGTTCAGTGGAGATCAGCAGAGTTCAGTGGAGATCAGCAGAGCGCAGTGAAGATCAGCAGAGTTCAGTGGAGATCAGCAGAGTTCAGTGGAGATCAGCAGAGTTCAGTGGAGATCAGCGGAGTTCAATGGAGATCAGCAGAGTTCAGTGGAGATCAGCAGAGTTCAGTGGAGATCAGCAGAGTTCAGTGGAGATCAGCAAAGCTCAGTGGAGATCAGCAGATTTCAGTGGAGATCAGCAGAGTTCAGTGGTGATCAGCAGAGTTCAGTGGAGATCAGCAGAGTTCAGTGGAGATCAGCAGAGTTCAGCAGAGTTCAGTAGAGATCAGCAGAGTTCAGTAGAGATCCGCAGAGTTCAGTGGAGATCAGCAGAGTTCAGTAGAGATCAGCAGAGTTCAGTGGAGATCAGCAGAGTTCAGTGGAGATCAGCAGAGTTCAGTGGAGATCAGCAGAGTTCAGCAGAGTTCAGCAGAGTTCAGTGGAGATCAACAGAGTTCAATAGAGTTCAGTGGAGCGTGCCACCTGAACTGCGACGGGAAGGCAGCCGAGTTGGGTTAGAGTTAGAGTCAGAGTCAGAGTCAGAGGCAGAGGCAGAGTCAGAGGCAAAGGCAAAGGCAGAGGCAAAGGCAGAGGCAGAGGCAGAGGCAGAGGCAGAGGCAGAGGCAGAGGCAGAGGCAGAGGCAGATGCAGCCGCAGAGGCAGAGGCAGAGGCAGAGGAAGAAGAAGAGGCAGAGGCAGAGGCAGAGGCAGAGGCAGAGGCAGAGGCAGAGGCAGAGGCAGAGGCAGAGGCAGAGGCAGAGGCAGAGGCAGAGACAAAGTCAGTGTAGAGACAGTGTCAGAGAGTCCAATTCACATCAGAGTCGGGGACCGGACTGGAGACAGCAGAGTTAGCACCCGGAGAGGAGAGGGGACGAGATGTGTTGTCAGCGCTCTGAAGGTCCGCTGCTGTCCGGTCTGGAGCCGACCGGACGTCCGGTTTGGCAAGCAGAGCTGGGGATGGCAGCTCTCCTTTTCAGACGGGGAAAAGAGAGGCGGTGGAACTCAGCAAACACGAAGGAAATACGTCATTACGAGGTGAAAGCGTTTAAGGACGTGGAACAGCGACAGGACAGGGTGTTCGATGTGATCATGTGGTCATTCATTCGATGTCTTCATCATTCAGCTTCATAACATAGATATGCAAGATATCTAGACAAAATACCCAAGCTTTAAAACTGTTTTCTTTTGTCGAATCTGTATGAAAATATTTGTGACAGCCATGAAATGGTGAATCACCACGCATCAGGTTGCATTGCGCCTAAAAAATCGCATTCAGGCATGCACATACCTACCGTTAATTGCCATTAGAATTATCTAGCGGGAATGCTTAGCCCCTAGCGGGAATGCTCTACGAAACGAACTTTTCTTCGGTCAGCCCTGTACTCCGTGAGACACGTCAACAGACAAACAGGGGTTGCCAGATGACAGACAGGGGTTGCCAAATGACAGGCAGGGGCTGCCCTCCGACACCCTCCCGGCCCACGGAGTCGCTTCCCGCGGGTGCGACACAGCGTAAATACCCATCATGGCCCGCCTATTGTTGTCCCGTATCTGGCAGACGGCCGCCGGAACCCGCCGGGAAACATCGCCTCAGGGGAACTTCCGGTCAGTGACCCCCGCTGTCGGCCACACCGGAAGTACACTGGCAGAAAGGCTTAAGCGTCAACGGCTCCTGCGCGAAGATGCCCGGGGTAACGGGGTTTGATGACCAGGTTTTAGCATTTTTAGCTTAGCGTTTTTAGCTTAGCGTTTTTAGCTTAGCGTTTTTAGCGTTTAGTATTAGTGTTTCTAGTGTGATTCCACGAGTTTGCTATGTTGTTGAGAGCGGTTACCCTGTGCCAAGGTACAGTGGAGATCAGTCCACACCTTACACACAGACCCGTCGGGGAATCCAACCCCGATATTCGCACAGGAGGCATTGATTATACCCCGCGCCACCTTGCCGATTGACTATTGATGTTTAACCCTCGCCCTACGGGGGTCCTAAAACGACCCCCCCCCCCCCCCCCACTGAGGTTTGTCTTGAATAACTTGTTACGCATGGGGTGCATCTTGCTGAAATTTGCAGTAACTGAGTTTACAACAATTATACGTATCCTGTAAAAATGTGAAGTGTATGCGACTTTTAGATCGTGACCTATACCTTTTTGTCAAGATCATGTCAGAACCCAACCAGAAACCAAGATAAAAGCATTGACCTGACCCCAAAGGTCACCAGTTGACCTAGATGCTCAAAATGGGATGCCTTTGGATTTTCCTTTTGACCGGCATCACGCTACTTGTTACGGTGTCTCTCTATCTCTCTCCGTTCGGAAGTTATACTAAGCGCCCTGTACAATCGCTATTTTTGGACCAGATCTTAGGTCATTCACTTGACCTGGAGGGTCACCCGTTGACCTGAAACCTAAAAATCGCATACTTTTAGATTCCTCTCATGACAGGCAACATGCTGGTTCTTACCGCATTTCTCAATGTTACTTGGTTTGGAAGTTAACGGGCGTCTTTTTAGGACCCCCCCCCCCCCCCGTACGGGCGTAGGGCGAAGGTGAGGAAAGGTTCCCTTAGGGCGAGGGTTAGGGCGCTCCACCAGAGTGGATATACGTATTGTGACCAGCGTGGTTGAATGTCTGCCTTGGTGAAGTTCCAGACCGCGCTGCGGCAGAGACGGTGCTCATGATTCAGTGTTCAGAGTGAGCGTTAGGTCGGCGGAACATCCCAAGTGTGTGGTGTTCAGCATGTGGTCGGCAGTAATATGGCCTTTAACGACTCGTGTTCAGCCCATATGGGAGTTTAATGAGTGTCATTAGAGGTATTAAAACAAGCTAATTTGTAGCTGCTGTGATATGGGATTGGTTGTTCTGACATTTATTAGCAATTCAATATTGCTACGGTCAATGTTGATGAATACATGACCATCCCCCTTGCAATATCGACGAACAGTTTTAGTGTAAACAAACCGCTTGACTTTATGCTTTTCAGAGATGTTCAATGAATGCTCCTGATATTAAATTATGCATGAAATGTTTCAAAAAATGTTTAATTTGTGAGCAGTTTTTTCTCACATTAACTAGCAGACAGTTCGACAACTGCTCTAATGCGTGCCCCGTGACCCGGGATTACCTTTCGAGGCCCTGGAAGTGATTTGTCGGGATCCCACCAACATGAGTTCCATTGGAACAAGGTCAAAAGATGGCCGACCCGACACGGCCCGGCCAGTAGTCGTGAAGCACTGAGCGGCATATATATTTATCTCAATCCTGTCTAGCTGAAACCAACTCCAATAACCCTATTACTGTCGGGATGAAAAAGATACGAAACTGTCAGGGGGGCTTATTCGCCCCCCCCCCCTCGTATCTCGGAAACCGCTGGACTGATTCTCTCTGGGAAAGTGGCAGTCGATTCTGTGAAGCATTAATTACATTCTTATATTCATAAATATGCAAAATTTTGTCCTGGGCGGATACAGGTACCAGAAAAACTGGGAAAACATGCATTTTTAAATTCTTGTTCTGGGACGTTGTTTGAACGCAATTTTTTTGCATGTTGTTGGATTTCACCACCTAATTGTATGCTCTAACATATAATCATTAAAAAATGGGGAAATTAACCCAATAGCGTCCTCAGGGGGGTATCTAAAGATGCCACTATAATATTTTGTCCAACTTGATTTCTGTTTTAGATGCTTATAATTCCATGTGTATGCATGGAAAGGTAAATTATCGCAGTTTTGTATTTGTGCAGTGGCGTACTCAGGAGGGGAAGGGGAGGGGAGTTGAACTTTGTCTTTTGTTATCTCTATTTTTGCTTATTAACATATTTTGCTATGTAGTGTCACGCCATGGGCCCACAACTCCCCCTAATTGCATACCTGTGACTGCCTATGTCCTAAAATACAATTGTGATCCATGCAGATGATATTGGATGAAATTACCCACAGCAAAATAACGTTTAAGGGCACTCAACACATTGTGTGTGAACGGAGTCAAACACATGCCCCCAAAATCCGTGCCTGGAGTCGCCCTTGGGAAACCAAAAATGTCAACAACAACAACAAAAATGAAACGTGTGCAAGGCATTGCTAAAACAGGTCACCAAGTTTCAAGTTTATATCTTTTGCTATGTAGTTACACGTCGTGGTTCCACAACTCACCCTAATTTCATCCCTGGAGGCGCTCATTACATTTGGCCATGTGCTTGCGTCCCACCCCTGGAACCGCCTATGCCACAAAATACAATTGTGATCCATGCAGATGATATTACACGAGATAGCCCACCGCGAAATAACGTTTTGGGTTACTAACCACCATGTGTGTATACACTTGCCCCCCACCCTCCCCCCCCCCCCCCCCCCAAAAAAAAAACGTTCCTGGAGTCACCTGTGGGAAACCTCAAAACAAGACAAAATCACACAAGCTGTACAAAGAATTGCTAAGAAAGTTCACTGAGTTCCAAATTCTTATCTTTCAGATTTCGATGAAAATCAGTGACCCAAAATGCCTCCCAAAATACGTCCCTCAAGGCGCCCATGCGCAATCCAAAAATGTGAAGAAATTGTTTTCAACATGTTCACAAATGGCAGTAAGGAAAGAAGTGAAAGAAGTAGGCTCGTATCTACAACGGTTAGAGAATGGAAACTGATTCCCTTTGAAAGCCGAGTCACGCTGAAAACCCAAACAAACATGCCCCCCCAAAAACCACGGCTGGAGCCGCCCCTAGTGTGAGAAAATAATTGCCAAAATGTGCCCAATGAATAGGTAGGAAAAGTCAAAAAGTTTGATGGCCGTATCTTAACTCGTTTTGGGACAGGAGCGGAAAAACCTTAGGGGGTCGTTTCAACCCCCCTCCCCCCGGCACTAATAGGGTTAAAGGGAATGTTTCACCTTTGTATTGGTGTTGAACAGTCATTATTATTGGCCGTTATTGAAATGTCGAAAATATTAAGGTAATTTTCTCCAAAACTTAACCGTTTTTAAACAATTGAATTTATCATTTGCAAAATAGGGTCTAGGCTAGTGCCGCCGCTGATTGGCTGACAGCCACTTTGCCAGCCAATCCCACTTTGGGTCTATAGCTCAATAATGACGTCATCATCCCAAATTTAAAACTGAATGTGTATAAAGTTAAGTGACTTTTCGAGAGAGAAACATATCACCATCGTTTTCAGCAGCACTTACTTCATATTTTCGACTACAACCAGCGTATATTTGACAACTTTTAAAAAAAAGTGAAACATTCCCTTTCAAGAGAAATTGTTTAACTCGATGGTGAGATCAAGGCACGAGTTATGCTCGCATTGTTCTCGAGACCCTACAACATCAATGGAAACAGTGCGGTTAAATTCATAAAAATAAGTAAATTGGGATGATCAATAACATGGCAGTGATGTGTATTTTATATATAAAAGGCGAGACACGAATTAATAAGCTTTCACCGTTACGGCATCATCAGATTCGAAACCATTTTGACATTTGAAACAGTTAATCAAAAGTTACACGCGCTCTTTTGTCTAAGAGAATTTCCTATGCAAGAAGAAATGGCCTATGCAGATATTCTAAATCAAACAATATTCCATACATTGAACAGCAGTTAAGTTTGGTACATGATGTGCAGTAATCAACACAGGCACCGACACATTCGACGACCCCGACTTATTCTCATTCATCATGGCCAAAATAACCATCGAACCCATTCAAATTTATAAAAAGGTCATTACCTAGTATTTCAAATTTGCACTGGTCTGTACAAAATGCATATGTGTTATTTATAACAATGCGCTTCTGTTATGCTAGTTGCTTCTGTTATGCTTTCCAAGAGACAGCGACGATCAAAATAATGGGACACGGTCCGCCCCGGTAGCTCAGTGGGAGAGCGCTGGACTTCTGACCTATCCCGGTAGTGGCAGCCCGGGTTCGAGTCGCTTCGGCGCTCGCTATTTGCTCCTGACTGGGGTGGCCTGCGGCCGGTGGCAGCGGTCGCACTCAAGGTCAGGTGACGTCAGTGAGCGGGGCAGACCGTGTCCAGGTATGTCGGGCACGTACAACTTTCGTCTCTAAATTATGCCGGCTAACAGGAATTGCGCGATCGGGTGGTGAGGTCAGGACCTGCGCAACAAGCTCTGCTTAGCGTGGGTCCTGACCTCGGAAATCCATCCACCCAAAACATTCGGACTAAATTTATTATACAAAAAAATGGCGAAGAATACAAGCGTGCTTAATATTCAACGGTATACGTTTATTTTCGCTTGCTCCCTTTTAAAGGAATAGTTCACCTTGTAATTTTTTACCAAACACGATTTTATGATATTTTTTCATACAATTTCTTTTTATATTGTCAAAAATGGCCTTATATCGCGCCGATTCAGGACAGAAGGCCGTACATTTTTATTGTTTATCAAAACTATATGCATACTCTCTGAGTCAGAGTCCTGACGTCACGCGAATGTAAACAATGGTTCAGCCAATCAGATTTGAAAGTAGTCGCGTTAGGATAGACTCGCATTGGAGATGTGCCAACCGGCGGCCGGCGGTTCGCTTGCTAGCACCAGCTGCAAGCTGATTGACTGATGGTATAGCCTCTGCCCGGACTAAAACCAATACAACATTCTTTCGCCAGCGCCGCATTCCTTCGCCAAAAAATCAAATATATTCGGCTGGAAAGTTTTTTCAGTCAAGATAACTTGCAGATAGGGGTTTCCCAACACGTGCTACAAAACTGCTATCTCAGTTTAAAACTAATGTTGAAGGTGAACTATTTCCTTTAACAGATTGGTATCAGTTTGGACGGAGAAGTGAAGTATGTGTGAGATGTGTGAAGTAAAGTAAGTGAAGTGAAGTAAGTGCAGTGAAGTAAGTGAAGTAAGTGAAGTATGTGAAGAACACAACGCAGAATTTTACGGCTTGGCCTTATTTTAATTCGCTCGCGCAGCAAAAATTCAAGTTTTTGAAAGAAATATGCTGTCTTTGAGCACAATATTATATTAACTAAACAAATGTGAATTGTTGTTAGGTCCCCATCACCACATATTTGTCCCACCTCGACGTTAATCTCACATCTCCACACCTCACTCGGCTCCCTCGCCGACGAAACCCCCCCAATGCGCCATTGAAGCCAGTACCTACTTCACTGCACAAAACGTCGCTGAATGTTGAAGAGTCGGCTGTAAGAGCCAAATTGAACTATCACCGCCGACGTCTCAGGTCACCAGTGACGTCATCAAAAGGCTCACGCAGATTAAGTCATAGTAAACACACCTTTACGCCTTTATCATGGAGATGCACGTGAACGCCGCCCGGTCCTGTGACGTGTTAACAGGGATGATCGCCAGGCCGCCGCTAGAAATACGGTGAATAACTCCGAATTAACGGCCCGAGAAAGTTGTACGGCGCATATCAATAGCGGAGGTGCACCGGCGAGGTCTGCCACGAGCGAGGCGTGACCGAAGGAATGCACACACGAGGTCGTTTGCTGCACAGTCACGTCAAAAACTATATTGAATGTGGCAGCGATGTGCGCCGAAACGGCATCGATCAACGATAAATGATTTTAAACTGTTCGGCGTGGCTTTAAAGATAGCAGCGTGAGGTATTATTCATGTGTTGGGTGTGTCAGCCAAGTTGATAAGAAGAACCATCGCAGGCGCGAGTTGCTGGAATCGATCGGGGTAAATGTGTGGAAGCCGCACGAGGAAGTGAGGTGCAGAAGAGTGGAAGTGGAATCGTTTAAAGGGACTGTCCCACATTTGTGCAAGTTGTCGAATCACACTTAATTGTATGTCTACATGTCGGGTGAGGTCAGCTAAACATGTAAGTGAACTTTTTTCCGAAGAAAAAAAATTATCTTGGAAGATATTCAACTTTTAGTTTTAACGGGAAAGTTGGGTTGGTGACGTTATATAATTGTTTTTTAATAACAGGGAAATACTGTGTGCTGCCAAATGTATGGCACAATTTTTTGTCGACATCTATTGCGCAGAAAAAGCGAAACACCAGGTGTCTAGATTGGCTTAGATTGCAAACCACCCGGGGATCGAGAAATGAAAGACGAAAATATTCCAAGGCTGACGTTAAAACAAGTCGACTATCATTGCCAGTTGGGTAAAGGGACGCCGCTGTCGGTTTAGATGCCCTATTCAAATACACATGGGCTTATTTTTTTACAGATGTCAAAATCAAACTCGAATATCTTTCTGATTAGATCATTGTGGTTGTTTAAACTGCTACCATACTTAATATCAATGTCAGGCCATCAAAATGGCTATCTCAACTCAAATATAATGTTAAAGTGGGTTAGTCCTTTTAACCAGCGCCGTGCTGGAGGGGGGGGGGGGGGTGTTTAGACGCCCCCATAAGGCTTGTCAACGATAGCGGGAAAACAGAGGCGCGCAGCGCTGCCATTTTTGGCACACGTGTTCGGGCATCAATTACCCATATTGCGTAAATGTTTGACCTCGAGTCATCCCAGGTCAGGTCACCAGAGCAAGTCACATGACCCCACCTCCAAAAACGTGTGTGGTCGTACCACAGCCATAGTTTTTGACCGATCGTTTTCAAACTTACAGGATTTCATAAGGTCATAAGTACCTACAATTCGTGCGTATCTCATTTTTTGTATCGGTGACCTAAGGTCGAGGCAATTACGTGACCTCCCCATTATAAGTCGATGGGAAAATATTCAAATGCTTCCTATTCCGAGGATATTATAATATCAGTCCAATTCCTTCTGTATCATGTTATCATAGGTCATTCTTGATTATCCAGGTGCAATTTGTGTTTAGTGATCCCTACAGGGTCAGCTGAAGTCATCCGAGATCACCAACATTTTTTTTTGTCAATACCTCTCGACAGAAGGAATATAAAGAAGTGAAACCAGCACCAGTGTGTTTATCTCGTCGAGACACGTCTCCCAATATGCAGTATGATATACTTGGATCGCCACTTGACCTTGACCTGAGGTCAAATTTATAAGTTGGCCTACCCTGGCCACCATGAATATGATTCGAAGCGCCTTGACAAGACAAACATGATAGCGTCAAAATGATTGCCGTATCTGTATTAGGTTAAAAGTTATTTACGAAAAAACTGTTTTGCCAAAAATAAACGTTTTGCGTTGGATGACCTCTGGAGCCTAAACTATTGACCTGAGCTAAAGTCTGAGGACATTAAGCCGATTGCATTTTTCAAGATCTTTCGATTGTTGTTTGTTTCGTGTGTTCCTAGCTATCATAGTTCCCGATATATTTTTGTTTAAGTGAAGTCCTGAAACTGTAAAATCTGACCTTTGATGACCTCTGGTGACCTCAAAATTAATCTGAGCAAAAAAATGACTGAAATAGTTTCAAAATTATTTTTGACGAGCTTTCGAACTGTATTTTCGGGTTTTGTCTATTTTCCATAGGAACTGAGTTTGAGGGGTCGTCGACCCCCCGCACGGCGAAGGTGGTGCCGAGCACCGACACGACGCGGGTTAACACGCTGTCGACTCGCAGAATAAAAGTTGGTTACTTGCCTTCCTTCGCAATGAGACAACATGCCAGTAAATACTTGCTTTGCGTTATATGGTAGGACATGCATTGTGATATAAGGTAACAAAAATATACTGGCAGTATCACCCTGATAAATTATGATATGGCGAATGATTGCCATCATGACCTAATCCTGATCTACTGGCGGCACTGAGCAACTTGCACTGAAGTGGTAAGTGTCAAACAACTCAAACATAATACTCATCAGAACTGGGAACATACTTGCTGGAATCCCGCCTAGAAGACCAGCAGACAAATGACTTGAGTCTCAATAATTCGGAAAATAGTCGAAAAAAGTGTGACACTTTTTTCGACTATTTTCCGAATTATTGAGACTCAAGTCATTTGTATTGTTATTTCTTAATTATTCCAAGTCTCAAACAAGGGTTAAACTTAATTGATGAAAGACCAGCAGTGCCACTGTTAAAGGGAAATCATTACCTTTTCCCACAACAATGGTGTTAGCACTTGAAATCGACAGAAGAGGCCAAAATATGATGTAAATTCATCGCATTTTGCATATAAAAATTCCTTCCGAGAGATATTTCAAGCTAAACTTGATAAGCGTTCCACACTTCTAACGACCGGTACATGCAAGTTACTTTTCGGTTCCCATCAAACTCCGGCCTTTTCCCGTATTGCTTTTTACGCAATGGTGTGGAAAATATATTTGGCGTTCTGCTTGTGATTATATGCCCACCCATCCTTTACAATTAACGAACAATACAAAAATGGCAATTAAATCGGAAGCTCATCGATGCCCGTCGACGGCGACCTATTTAGTGTCGGCGATTTGTTTATAAGTGCCCATTAAACAACGTTGAACAGATTGATACAAAAGCACCAGATGTGTCGCTTTCCAATAGTGGAGGGAAAATACCGATCATGAATTTCCCTAACTTCCAACTTTGAATTAGGGAATAATTGTATTTAATTCTTAAATTTAGATCACATCATTTTAATACCATAACGGTAGCCAAAGAAATTGTTGCAACAAAATCAAAAGGCTACTATTTCCCTTTAGGGGTGATGTCTTCCTTGATGATTGGTGCAGGCTCATGGTTCCTTCGTGCTAATGTAGCCTTCAAATCAGTATCCACAGAGTAAGCCGGGAGGCGGTGTTGAGACTCAGGCAAGGGAAAGCCAGTATTTACATTAGATCTATGTCTTAGGTATGAATACCAATGCTGTCAAACACTTAGGTAGTTTTTAATCTAATTATGCCTTGAAATGTTCTGGACGCTATCAACACTCGATTCATATAAAGTTTAAAATACAATGGTGACTTATCCTGCCTTATCCCAAATGCTGTTGCTAGGGTACCTACTTCTACTTCCTTGTCAGCATGTCCCGAGTCTCTTGGACACAAATGCACCTAACGGCCACATAACATCGTTGAGAAACACGGACACGAGCTTCACGTTCGTTCTCCATCGGTCAATGTCCTGTTTTTGCTCTCCAGTACCAGTGCCAGCTCAATCTTCATAATGGACCTCCCCTTACGGCGCGGTCACGTATACACTTTGACATCGCGAATACAAATGTCAGGGCAATACAGTACGGAGATCGATGTTCGACAGTTCCTAGCTCAAGCTATAAATTAATGTTCTTGACTGGTTCATGCTTCTGATTAAACCAAACAGTATTTGATGGATCAGTGTACAAGGGCTCGTATTTAACCCGTATTGTTACTGGGTATATAAGTTACTTTACAATGTGAAACAGTTGAGCATGGGTGTGGAATATTTTTCAGAGGAGAAGTTTAAGCCCCTCAACTGGTCAGTGAGCCCCTCATCTTAGTTCTTACGACGTAACAGAATAGATGGTACGATGTAAACGGGAACACTGAACGGCATACAGTATTACTAAGCCGATGGAGGCGAGAAATCAGCAAAAATAAATTGAGTGTTACCGAAATTACTTCTTACTTTTGGGAAACAATTGTTTGATGTGGTCCAAATCAAACGAGAAATAGATGTGTATGGTAAATCACATATTTTGGTCCCTTTCAATGAGTCGCAGTCCAGTGTTGAGTTCGGACTTAAAATAAATTTTACATTTATAAAATAAGTCGTCTAATCTCTTTGTTTCTCTACAATGCATGCGTAAAGTCGTCACGATTTTATAAGCATGACGATTGACAATATATTGACATTTTTAAAAGGCGAAAGCTTGCCGTTTTTCCACTACTATTCCATCCCGCCTTTTCTTGATACGCTGCCGTTCTGTGTTCTCACCTGTTATCACACACAGCAACATCACCAAATCTCCGCCAGCATGTTCCCGTTCCCGTGCAAAAACCGCCTCAGGCGTCAGCGCGCGACCGACGTGAGATGAAGTCTCGTCCGGCGCCGAAATTCACCCGCATAAATCTTATTAACTTTTTGTGGCCGGCGGCGTTTCTGTACGGGCCGTTTTTCGCCGCGGGCAGCCGGCAATACAGGCCGGTAATCTCACAGGCCCGCGTGCAAAAAGGGCCTGGGGCTGGGCCGAAGCTGCGGCTGAAGGCTGGCGCCTGGCGGCGGCCGGCTGGCTGGCCGTCCGGCTGCTCTGGAGCCGGCGGCGGGCGGGTGGCGTCAGGTGACCATGCCAGCCGAACTGGACCGTCCCGTCCCGGGCGGTTCTCCACTCTGCACTGAGTGTGGGTGGTCCACCGCGCGACAGGCGGGTCACCCGGCCTCCTATGTCGCCGGCAGGAGACCCTGTCCGGCACCGGAGCGGTCGCTGCAGCAGGTCTGGTTAATAGCCGCTGACCAGCACTGCGCAGGCGGCCGCGGGACGGGGCTGTGGGGAGCGGGGTGGAGGCTGTGGGGAGCGGGGTGGGGCCGGGGGAGCGGTACGGGGCTGCGGGGAGCGGTACGGGGCTGCGGGGAGCGGGGTGGGGGCTGCGGGGAGCGGGATGGGGGCTGTGGGGAGCGGGACGGGGCTGGGGGGAGCGGGACGGGGACTGGGGGGAGCGGGGTGGGGGCTGTGAGGAGCGGGACGGGGCTGCAGGGAGCGGGACGGGGCTGTGTGGAGCGGGGTGGGGGCTGTGGGGAGCGGGACGGGGCTGCGGGGAGCGGGGTGGGGGCTGCGGGGAGCGGGGTGGGGGCTGTGGGGAGCGGGACGGGACTGGGGGAGCGGGGAGGGGGCTGTGGGGAGCGGGACGGGGCTGCGGGGAGCGGGACGGGGCCGGGGGAGCGGGACGGGGCTGCGGGGAGCGGGATGGGGGCTGTGGGGAGCGGGGTGGGGGCTGTGGGGAGCGGGACGGGGGCTGTGGGGAGCGGGATGGGGCTGTGCGGAGCGGGATGGGGCTGCGGGGAGCGGGATGGGGGCTGTGGGGAGCGGGACGGGGCTGGGGGAGCGGGACGGGACTGGGGGGAGCGGGGTGGGGGCTGTGGGGAGCGGGACGGGGATGTGGGGAGCGGGACGGGGCTGTGGGGAGCGGGGTGGAGGCTGTGGGGAGCGGGACGGGGCAGCGGGGAGCGGGGTGGGGGCTGCGGGGAGCGGGGTGGGGGCTGTGGGGAGCGGAACGGAGTTGCGGGGAGCGGGACGGAGGAGCGGGGTGGGGGCTGCGGGGAGCAGGACGGAGCTGGGGGAGCGGGACGGGGCTAGGGGAGCGGGACGGGGGCTGTGGGGAGCGGGATGGGGGCTGTGCGGAGCGGGATGGGACTGCGGGGAGCGGGATGGGGGCTGTGGGGAGCGGGACGGGGCTGGGGGAGCGGGACGGGACTGGGGGGAGCGAGTGGGGGCTGTGGGGAGCGGGAAGGGGATGCGGGGAGCGGGACGGGGCTGTGGGGAGCGGGGTGGGGCTGTGGGGAGCGGGACGGGGCTGCGGGGAGCGGGGAGCGGGGTGAGGGCTGTGGGGAGCGGAACGGGGTTGCGGGGAGCGGGACGGAGCTGGGGGAGCGGGACGGGGCTGGGGGAGCGGGACGGGGTTGGGGGAGCGGGACGGAGCTGGGGAGCGGGACGGGGCTGGGGGAGCGGGACGGGGTTGGGGGAGCGGGACGGGGCTGGGGGAGCGGGACGGGGCTGGGGGAGCGGGACGGGGCTGGGGGAGCGGGACGGAGCTGAGGGAGCGGGACGGGGCTGGGGGAGCGGGACGGGGCTGGGGAGCGGGACGGGGCTGGGGGAGCGGGACGGAGCTGGGGGAGCGGGACGGGGCTGGGGGAGCGGGGCGGGGCTGGGGGAGCGGGACGGGGCTGGGGGAGCGGGACGGAGCTGAGGGAGCGGGACGGGGCTGGGGGTGCGGGACGGGGCTGGGGGAGCGGGACGGGGCTGGGGAGCGGGACGGGGCTGGGGGAGCGGGACGGGGCTGGGGGAGCGGGACGGGGCTGGGGGAGCGGGACGGAGCTGGGAGAGCGGGACGGAGCTGGGAGAGCGGGACAGGGCTGGGGGAGCGGGGTGGGGCTGCGGGGAGCGGGCAGCCGCCGGATTCAGTCGCGGTAGATTGCTGTTTGGAGGGTTCGACGGCGATATATGAGGTGCCATGCACTCCAATATAACGGCACGGCGCCAGTCTCTAGAGTACACGGCTCTCAGCCCGACATGAGAAGAGAGGATAGTTTGTTTATATCGCTTTAGTTATATCTTAACCACTTCAGCTTCAATGACCCAGCAAAGCAGAAGAGATAATTGAAATGACTTCGGCGGTGCAGATCATGACGTTAAAGTTTTAATCTCCCATTGACCGTACAGGGCGATACTGAACTTCGGACAAAATTCCTCTAAATTTTCGCCCTCACAAATGAAATGAAGACATAATGCATCATCGCCCTACGACCACAACTAGGTAATACAAGCATTCGCAACAGCTGCACCAATAGAGTTAAAAGCCAATATATATGTTACAGGCAATATGAAAACTCAGGGAGTTTCGAAACTGCCTGGCCGGCCCAGGTAGTTTCGAAACTGACTAAAACAACAGGCAGTTTGCAAACTGCCTGAAAATTCCAGGCAGTTTGCAAAATGCCTGAAATTCCTGGCTGTATCGAAACTGCCTAGGCAATATGACATTTACAAGAGTGTCGGGCAGTTTCAAAAATGCCTAGGCAATATGACATTTACGAGTTTACGAGAGCGTCAGGCAGTTTCAAAACCGCCTAAGCCGTTTCGAACCTGCCAGGGCTATGTGGAGAACATCACTTCAGTCAACTGAAACGGATGGCACATGGTTGAGAAGAGGCTATTCGTGGTGTCAGATACCTACATCATTATAGTCAATAAGGTAAGACGCTGCAGTTAACAGTATAATAGTTGAAGTTCATGTGACCGGCAGTTAAATATATTCCCTTGAAAGTTTACCTTTTAATACGAAAAGGTATCGATTTAAATGTATTATTCGCGTACTTGGCTGCCGCCAGAAGTGTTTCTATCTTGTTCGATTATTTGTTTATTTATTGACAATGAGCAAGAGGCATTCACCCATTTACAGCTCAAGTCGAGTAATTAAAACACGCGACGACACGACAGCAGCAGACACACGCACACAGTTGAAAACAGACGAGGCAAATATGATGACGAAAATATGATACTAAAATAGAACACAAGTTCATGAAACAGTAAATATTAATATGAATACGTTAAAAATAAACATATGTGAACAATAGTTCATAGTCATGCTTTTAGGCTACATAGACATCAGAAAACGCATGTAAAAGAAGATATAAGATCAGTAAATGAGAAAACTCCAGCAGTAAAATAAGAGTAATAAAACTCGCATGCTCACCTCACACACGCCCACACACAATCCTAACTCATCGCCACCATTGTTGTGCAGCCTTTACCGCCATACTCTAGACATATGATTTCACCTGCATTCTAAAAGCCCCTAAGGTATCAATGAAAAGGTCTGATGTAGGACAGGCAGACAGGAATGGGTTGATGTTGCGAGGCGCCCGCGCAAAGACGGCACGTTGTATTGGGTTCTGTGTCAGTTACGCTGAATATTTTCCACATTTGCAAATTATGGACGATTCCACCTCTTGCTTGGTCATTCAAACACATGCAATATATCCGTTGGAAAAGAACAACACCATGCATTACTGTGAGAGTTTTGCCGTCCCTTTCCGTTAACCCGCCATTGACTAGGGGGAGGGATCGGGGGGCGTTTAACGCCCCCCTGATGCATTTTCGTAATAGCTTGGAAAATAATAGTGATATCAACGTGAAACTGCGGATACCTTCTTCCAAATCACGTTTACGTCTGGTGTAAAATATAAAGCAATTTCGTCGAAATTTGTTTGAGTTATAGCGAATTTAGTGACGTCACTACACACGAGTTTTACACCAAAATAAGCTAAAATGTAACAGACCGTACAAATGCCATATTTTGAGTAGAAAGCAATAAAAAACGGCAAAAGATAGACAATCACAAGGGCTACAACATGGCTATCTTGGTTTTGGAAACATTTTGGTTCTTACCCCCAAACTAAAATAAAAAATGGGGGGAAAATGCCAACAAAATCACATTTTACAAAGATATTAAAAAAACGGAATATATCTCAGAGAACCACATATGGGAAACTACCAACCAAATTTCAGAATGATACCACCATTTTTGACTGACTTATGGCATCTAAAGTATGGGTAACCCATGACGTCATAT
>JAXIVJ010007717.1:5000-59296 GCA_036785665.1 Chirona hameri
ATCGACAGATCGACAGATCGACAGATCGACAGATCGACAGATCGACAGATCGACAGATCGACAGATCGACAGATCGACAGATCGACAGATCGACAGATCGACAGATCGACAGATCGACAGATCGACAGATCGACAGATCGACAGATCGACAGATCGACAGATCGACAGATAGACAGATAGACAGATAGACAGATAGACAGATAGACAGATAGACAGATAGACAGATAGACAGATAGACAGATAGACAGATAGACAGATAGACAGATAGACAGATAGACAGATAGACAGATAGACAGATAGACAGATAGACAGATAGACAGATAGACAGATAGACAGATAGACAGATAGACAGATAGACAGATAGACAGATAGACAGATAGACAGATAGACAGATAGACAGATAGACAGATAGACAGATAGACAGATAGACAGATAGACAGATAGACAGATAGACAGATAGACAGATAGACAGATAGACAGATAGACAGATAGACAGATAGACAGATAGACAGATAGACAGATAGACAGATAGACAGATAGACAGATAGACAGATAGACAGATAGACAGATAGACAGATAGACAGATAGACAGATAGACAGATAGACAGATAGACAGATAGACAGATAGACAGATAGACAGATAGACAGATAGACAGATAGACAGATAGACAGATAGACAGATAGACAGATAGACAGATAGACAGATAGACAGATAGACAGATAGACAGATAGACAGATAGACAGATAGACAGATAGACAGATAGACAGATAGACAGATAGACAGATAGACAGATAGACAGATAGACAGATAGACAGATAGACAGATAGACAGATAGACAGATAGACAGATAGACAGATAGACAGATAGACAGATAGACAGATAGACAGATAGACAGATAGACAGATAGACAGATAGACAGATAGACAGATAGACAGATAGACAGATAGACAGATAGACAGATAGACAGATAGACAGATAGACAGATAGACAGATAGACAGATAGACAGATAGACAGATAGACAGATAGACAGATAGACAGATAGACAGATAGACAGATAGACAGATAGACAGATAGACAGATAGACAGATAGACAGATAGACAGATAGACAGATAGACAGATAGACAGATAGACAGATAGACAGATAGACAGATAGACAGATAGACAGATAGACAGATAGACAGATAGACAGATAGACAGATAGACAGATAGACAGATAGACAGATAGACAGATAGACAGATAGACAGATAGACAGATAGACAGATAGACAGATAGACAGATAGACAGATAGACAGATAGACAGATAGACAGATAGACAGATAGACAGATAGACAGATAGACAGATAGACAGATAGACAGATAGACAGATAGACAGATAGACAGATAGACAGATAGACAGATAGACAGATAGACAGATAGACAGATAGACAGATAGACAGATAGACAGATAGACAGATAGACAGATAGACAGATAGACAGATAGACAGATAGACAGATAGACAGATAGACAGATAGACAGATAGACAGATAGACAGATAGACAGATAGACAGATAGACAGATAGACAGATAGACAGATAGACAGATAGACAGATAGACAGATAGACAGATAGACAGATAGACAGATAGACAGATAGACAGATAGACAGATAGACAGATAGACAGATAGACAGATAGACAGATAGACAGATAGACAGATAGACAGATAGACAGATAGACAGATAGACAGATAGACAGATAGACAGATAGACAGATAGACAGATAGACAGATAGACAGATAGACAGATAGACAGATAGACAGATAGACAGATAGACAGATAGACAGATAGACAGATAGACAGATAGACAGATAGACAGATAGACAGATAGACAGATAGACAGATAGACAGATAGACAGATAGACAGATAGACAGATAGACAGATAGACAGATAGACAGATAGACAGATAGACAGATAGACAGATAGACAGATAGACAGATAGACAGATAGACAGATAGACAGATAGACAGATAGACAGATAGACAGATAGACAGATAGACAGATAGACAGATAGACAGATAGACAGATAGACAGATAGACAGATAGACAGATAGACAGATAGACAGATAGACAGATAGACAGATAGACAGATAGACAGATAGACAGATAGACAGATAGACAGATAGACAGATAGACAGATAGACAGATAGACAGATAGACAGATAGACAGATAGACAGATAGACAGATAGACAGATAGACAGATAGACAGATAGACAGATAGACAGATAGACAGATAGACAGATAGACAGATAGACAGATAGACAGATAGACAGATAGACAGATAGACAGATAGACAGATAGACAGATAGACAGATAGACAGATAGACAGATAGACAGATAGACAGATAGACAGATAGACAGATAGACAGATAGACAGATAGACAGATAGACAGATAGACAGATAGACAGATAGACAGATAGACAGATAGACAGATAGACAGATAGACAGATAGACAGATAGACAGATAGACAGATAGACAGATAGACAGATAGACAGATAGACAGATAGACAGATAGACAGATAGACAGATAGACAGATAGACAGATAGACAGATAGACAGATAGACAGATAGACAGATAGACAGATAGACAGATAGACAGATAGACAGATAGACAGATAGACAGATAGACAGATAGACAGATAGACAGATAGACAGATAGACAGATAGACAGATAGACAGATAGACAGATAGACAGATAGACAGATAGACAGATAGACAGATAGACAGATAGACAGATAGACAGATAGACAGATAGACAGATAGACAGATAGACAGATAGACAGATAGACAGATAGACAGATAGACAGATAGACAGATAGACAGATAGACAGATAGACAGATAGACAGATAGACAGATAGACAGATAGACAGATAGACAGATAGACAGATAGACAGATAGACAGATAGACAGATAGACAGATAGACAGATAGACAGATAGACAGATAGACAGATAGACAGATAGACAGATAGACAGATAGACAGATAGACAGATAGACAGATAGACAGATAGACAGATAGACAGATAGACAGATAGACAGATAGACAGATAGACAGATAGACAGATAGACAGATAGACAGATAGACAGATAGACAGATAGACAGATAGACAGATAGACAGATAGACAGATAGACAGATAGACAGATAGACAGATAGACAGATAGATAGATAGATAGATAGATAGATAGATAGATAGATAGATAGATAGATAGATAGATAGATAGATAGATAGATAGATAGATAGATAGATAGATAGATAGATAGATAGATAGATAGATAGATAGATAGATAGATAGATAGATAGATAGATAGATAGATAGATAGATAGATAGATAGATAGATAGATAGATAGATAGATAGATAGATAGATAGATAGATAGATAGATAGATAGATAGATAGATAGATAGATAGATAGATAGATAGATAGATGGATAGATAGATAGATAGATAGATAGATATATATATATATATATATATATATATATATATATATATATATATATATATATATATATATATATATATATATATATATATATATATATATATATATATATATATATATGCTCCGTGACAATTGCTTGCAATAATGAGCTGACTTTGCTAAAGCGTGGGAAAGTAAAACGGTGGTTGTGTATGCCGGGACGCCGGTTGCCCAGACCGATCAATCATGGTGGTATCTGGCGTGTAACCACCACACTGGAAGGGACTCGTCTAACATGTTAACTGCGGGGGCAAAACCCCCGCAGTCGAGGCAAAAAACGGCCACTGGGGGCAAGTTTAAACAGGTGATAATTGTTGTTGAGATGTACATTTTAACTGTTCTGGCCAGGGATGTAGGATCCTATTCAGTTGAGGCGGCTTCACCCCCCACCCCCCAACTTGGAGGAGAAAGTGGGTCAAATCCGGGACAAATCTGTGTTTTTGTGGATTTCCATGGTACTTTAAGCGATGTTCCCAGCTCAGCCCCCAACTTTTTTTTTTAGAAGCTCCACCCCTGTTAAAGGCCATGCATTTCGACCAGCTGCACACACATACATCTATATAGTTATTATAACTGATTCATGATAGATGGTGTATAATGACAATAATAACTCAAATGATGTTTTATATTATAAGTATTAGCAGAGCGTTCGATAACAAGTATCATGATGATTGCGAGATGCTGACAATGAAAGCAAACACAGAGTAGCGGAAACCGACGCAGGTCAAATAAATATTTTCCAATACAAGCATGCGCATTTTTATATGACATTATCACTGCTAGTTTTGCCGAATGGATTCCATCTTTGAAAGTTGCACAGCTTAAAGATAATCACTTTCCCAGTTTTCAGCATATATTTTGGAGCTTACTTGAACTGGACAAAAGCATTTATTAGTGTTGGACATTACTCCAAAACCTTAAACCAAGTAACATGACTAATGAATGGATGTCATGTCATATTCATTTGATCCTTCCTGCAAGTAACACCAATAAAGTGAGAGAAAAAATGTAGGGATTTTTAAACTATGATGTATATTTCATGTAGGTACAGTGGCGTACCCAGGATTCACTCCAGGAGGGGGAAATTTTTGATCAGGGGGTATAAGGTACCCCACAAAAAAAATCACCAAATTTGGCCCACTATATTTTTGGAGGGGCATATTTTAAACATTTTTTCTTCTCAAAAACAAAATAAACATGCATTTTTCTCTAAAAATAGAGCCCTTCGGGCCCTATTTCCAAAGGGGAACATACGGCCAAGGGGGCACGTACGGACCTTCAGGGGTAATTGCCCCGTTTGCCCCCCTTGTGTACGCCTATGTGTAAGTATAGATGTCATTTTCCAGCTAAATTTGGAAATTTAACCACACGTCTATTCTGGCTGTCATCTGTCAATAAAATTAATCCGCCCTTGACTGGGGTCTCAGCCGAACGCCATTGACTGGGGGGGGGGGGGGGGGGGGGGGTAGGATCTTCCGAACTAATTATCGCAGCGAGACGCGCAAGGCGGCATTCGAAAGCTCTCAATGAAACACATCTAAAGCATTCTCGAAAGGTTCACATTGAGGTCACATGTCAGGTCACGGTCAGGTTAAAGGTCAAAATAGAGATATTTGAGTGTATGGGACATAGGTACTATCCATTGAAAGCCTTCGATTGCGACCATGATCACCCAATGTGCTCTCAAAGGTATAACTGACATCTCGCATGAGCTAAAGTAAGATTGTTGGCAAAAATCAAGGTCAATGTCAATGTCACAGAAGGTTACTGTAGCGTTGGGGATGACAGGGGGGTTATGGGGGTAGTGAGAGTGTGTGCGTGGGGGGCGGGGAGGGTTAGACAGAGGACAGGGAACTGCACCGGGTTCCGTTCCACTCTTGCGTGTGGAGCGAGAGGTACGTTGCAGAGTGGGATAGCAATGGAGGGATACATTGTAGGGTGAGAGGAATGGAAAAGGAGGTAGAAGAAGATATAGGGATAAAGGAAGGTAGGGGAAAAGAGAGAATCATCCTCTCCTCCGGCCGTAATGGGAAATGCAGATCTGTCTTGTCTGTTGCCAGCTCGACCTGCAGTGACCTGACGTGAGACCGGACAGGCTTGTCGGCCCAGGTCCACTAGAAGTGATGAGAGATGTAGAAACAGATGTAGAGATGTAGAATAGCGTAGCAAGATCCCCTTCCGCGTACCAAACATCTGATGGTGGTGGATGCTTTTACATTTTGAGAGGCTGATTAATCTCGTTCATCATATAGGCAGGTTACACCACATGCCACTTCACTGCTGAAGGACGAGAGGCAGGGTCTCGCCCATGAGGGTGAGGACGATACAACGTCAACGGGGAGGTGTGTAGGAATAGCGTCGAGTGTGACGCCCTGGTCACCATTGCCAACCTTCGTGATTCAGACCTTTCTTTAAAATCTTAAGTCGATTCGTAAGTTGGGTCATCCGTTCCATCTCCCTCCCCTTTAACACCTGCTTAACTCCCAAAACCTAATCGCCCACTTGTCGTATGCCAGTGTTGCTAAATTTTACTTACCTTCGAGTAATGATCCGTCCGGCTGTCCTGACTGAGTTTGCACCACTCCTTCTGGGTCTTGACCTAAGAATTATCCTTCGTCATCCTCACTGCCACTCTCTCAGCTACAGACATTCCGCTTTCATACGCCCCATAGTGATTTGTGCACCCCCAAAATTATCTCCCAGTAGTGCCGGATGCCAGCTGGATGAGTGACTCCCAGGTAGGATAAATGTCCTCATCAATACATCTTCTTAGCACTCCGCTGAACGACCGCATGGCTGCATGGAACACCCATAATATATGTTTGTAACGCAAACAGTTCGGCCCCCTGAGGTTCTTCTTGAACAACGTTTTACACATGCAGCGCATCTTCCTAAAATTTTCGGTAGCTGAGTTTACAACTATTCTGTATTCTGTAAAAATTTAATTGATATTGGTATAGTAGTTTGGGAGATAATCATGTTTTGATGACGTCATGCAGGCGAAAGAACTATAAATATTTGAAAAATGGTAGAATACAGAGTTTTGAAATAAATTGTAAACGCAATTCACCAAAGATACAAAATAGCATTCTCTTTAAAATGGCGATCTCGGATTGGCAACATTGTTAGTTTTTGACCCCTAAAATGCAAACAAACTGTTTGTTTTTTTAAATCCCACAAAATCAAAATTTTCGAAGATATTAGAAAAACCGGAATACATGTGCCAGAACTGAGTATGGACAATACCCATACCAAATATCAAAGCAATAACTTCCTTTTTGACTGAGTGATGGCTCCCTAAGTGTAAGAAACTCATGACGCCATTTTTTAAAATAACTTTCTTTGACTTTTTTGGACAAGATACGAACAAATAATTACCTTTTCTGTATTTCTGAGCCAAAACTGGTCTAGGAACATGCCGATTTATTTACATTCATCAATTTATAATTTTGAGGTTTTCTGAAGAGCAAAATTGCTGTTCTGGACGTGGTAAATCCGAGGTCATTCACTTGACCTGGAAGGTCACCCGTTGACCTGACACCTGAAAATCGCATACTGTTAGATTCCTCTCATGACAGGCAACATGCTGGTTCTTACCGCATTGCTCTAAGTTGCTTGTGTTGGAAGTTAACAGGGGGCCTGTCAGGCCTCCCCGTAGGGCGAAGGTGAGAAAAGCTCCCGTAGGGCGAGGGTTAAAAGGGAGCTAGTTTATCCATAGGACTTATGTGAAACACCGACTACGCTTTACTGTCCGTCTTATTCTCTCTGTCCGGGAGAGGCCCCTGTACCTACTGTCCGGCCCCTATCGGGGCTCCGCCGGACCTGCTTCCTCTGTCCCGGCCCTATGGGGGCTCCACCGGACCTGCACCCCTGTCCCGGCCATATCGGGGCTCTGCCGGACCTGCGCCCTCTGTCCCGGCCCTATGGGGGCTCCGCCGGACCTGCACCCCTGTCCCGGCCATATCGGGGCTCTGCCGGACCTGCGCCCTCTGTCCCGGCCCTATCGGGGCTCCGCCGGACCTGCACCCCTGTCCCGGCCATATCGGGGCTCTGCCGGACCTGCGCCCTCTGTCCCGGCCCTATCGGGGCTCCGCCGGACCTGCACCCCTGTCCCGGCCATATCGGGGCTCTGCCGGACCTGCGCCCTCTGTCCCGGCCCTATCGGGGCTCCGCCGGACCTGCACCCCTGTCCCGGCCATATCGGGGCTCTGCCGGACCTGCGCCCTCTGTCCCGGCCCTTTCGGAGCTCCGCCGGACCTGCGCTCCTGACCCGGCCCTATCGGGGCTCCGCCGGACCTGCACCTCTGTCCCGGCCCTATCGGGGCTCTGCCGGACCTGCGCCCTCTGTCCCGGACCTATCGGGGCTCTGCCTGCCGGACCTGCGCCCTCTGTCCCGGCCCTATCGCGGCTCCGCCGGACCAAACTTTTAACAATTAACACAGGGTTTGCTGTTTGTTTATTTTTCCTAATAAACAAACACAAACAAACAGTTCATGAACAGATGTATTCATGAACAAATGACGTCATCAGCTTAAAATAAATAAACAAACAACGAACAGTTCACGAACGTTCATGAACTGTTCATGAACAACTCAAATTAATTAATAGATCACCTATTTCGTAGCAAGGAAAGCTCATTTTGAAGCGATACAGACATTTGTGTTGTGTTTTTATTATAAGAAAACTGTTTAAAGTTCCTCCACAAACATGGTAGACTAGACAAGCGCATCAGTGTAGCAGATGTATGCTGACTCACGGTTGTCGACAGTGACTCCGCCACATACGAATAACTGTGGGACGTCAGCGTCTTAACCCTCGCCCTACAGTGACTCCGCCCTCGCCTGACCGCCCCCCCCTGAGGTTTTTCTTGAATAACTTTTGACACATGGGGTGCACCTTGCTGAAATTGTTGGTAGCTGAGTTTACAACAATTATACGTAGGCTGTACAGATGTAATTGAAATTAGTCAAGAAGTTTTGGAGATAATAATGTTTTGATGACGTCATGTTGGTAAAAAATGAGAAATATTGGAAAAATCGTAGAAAACAGAGTTTTAAAGCAAACTGCAAACGCAATTGACCAAAGATGCAAAATGGCATTCTCTTTAAAATTGAAATCTTTAATTTGCATTTTCTTGGCTTTTGACCCCTAAAATAAATAAAAAACTGATCAAAATCAAAATTTTCGAAGATATTAAAAAAAAAAACGGAATATATGTGAGAGAACTGATTATGGGCAATACCCATACCAAATTTCAAAGCAATATCTTCATTTTTGACTGAGTGATGGCTTACTAAGTGTAAGAAACTGATGACGTCATCTTTTTTAATAACTTTTTGACATTTTTTTGGACAAGATACGAACAAATAATTAACTTTTTGTATTTCTGAGCCAAAACTGGTCTAGGAACATGCCTTTTTATTTACATTTATCAATTTCTAATTTTGAGGTTTTCTGAAGAGAAAAATCGCTGTTCTGGACGTGGTAAATCCGAGGTCATTCACTTGACCTGGAAGGTCACCCGTTGACCTGAAACCTAAAAATCGCATACTGTTAGATTCCTCTCATGACAGGCAACATGCTGGTTCTTACCGCATTGCTCTAAGTTGCTTGGTTTGGAAGTTAACCCGCGCACTGCAGGGGGGGGGGGGATTTCCTCCCCCCTCAGGTTTTTCAAAGATAGCGAGAAATCGGATAGCGATTTTTTTTAGTTTTGACAAAGTTTGTTTATTGTTTATGTTGAATTGCCGCATAGCTCGAAATATTATTGGCTATAAATTTGTCAATTTTCATTGGATTTCCAATTGAAAATAATGTCCACTCTCATCTTGAAAAGACACACTTTTTGATGGGTGTCTGGGTACCGGTAGCTGCAATATTATCCGCAATAGAAGCACATGCACCTGTAATGCGATATATTAGGGATACCTTCTGCCTGTGGTAACAGTTTTAACCCGCGCACTGCAGGGGGGGTTGATTTCCACCCCCTCTCAGGTTTTTCAAAGATAGCGAAAAAACGGCGGCGCTGCGCGCCGCCGGGTTTTCGCACACCTGTTAGGACATCAATTGCGCACACTTTGAAGAAGAAAAAAAACCCTCGGGTCATCTCAGGTCAGGTCACCAGCCCAGGTCAAGTGACCCCACCACCGACAATGTTTGAAGTTGTGCCAAAGTCAGAGTTTTTCATCGATCAGATTGAAACTTATAGGATGTGATAAGGGCATAAGTACTTACAATTTATAGATCTCTGAATTTTGATATCGGTGACCTAAGGTCAGGTCAATTTCGTAACCTCCCCATAATAAGTCGATGGGGAAATATTCAAATGCTTCCTATTTCAAGGATATGCATGATATTAGTCCAATTACTTCTGGATCATGTTATTATAGGATATTCTTGATGATCCAAGTGTAAGTTTGGTTCAGTGACCCCTATTGGGTCATTTGAGGTCATGCGAGGTAACCATCACTTTTTTGACAATAACTCCCGACATAATAAAGATAGAGAAGTAAAACAGACATCAATGTGTTTGTCTCGTCGAGACACGTCTTCCCATATGCAACATGCCCTACTTGGGTCACCACTTGACCTTGACCTGAGGTCAAATTTTTAAGTTAACTTAAAGAAGTAACCATGTAAATCATTCAAAGCACCTTGACAAGATAAACACAATGGCGTAAACAGTTTTTCGTTATCTTTATTAAATAAAAAGTTAATAGTAAAAAACGATTTGGCAAAAAACGGCATTTTGTTCTTTTTTGACCTCTGGAGCCTCAAATATTGAACCAAGTTAAATTTGAGGACACCTCTGCGATTGGAAATTTCACTGTCTGGCGTTTGCTTTTTTCTGTTTGTTTCTAACTAGCATAGTTTCTGAGATGCATGGGAATTTCTGGAGCGATGTCCTAAAACAGGAGAGAAAAAATGATAAATTTGACCTTTGATGACCTCTGGTGACCTCAATTTTGACCTGACCTAAAACAATACTGAAATACTTTCGATAGAACATGTATCAAGCTATCATATGCCGTTTTCTGCTTCTCGCTACGTAGCGTAGTTTTTTAAATCTCAGGGGGGGAGGGGCGGAAATCAACCCCCTGCAGTTCGTGTTCGGCGCAAAGCCCCTGCAATGCGCGGGTTAACAGGGGGCTGTCAGGCCCCCCTGTTAGGCCCCCCTGTTCCCCCTCGCCCCTGTAGGGCGAAGGTGAAAGAAGCTCCCGTAGGGCGAGGGTTAACCCTATTTGTAACAGGGGGGCGGATTCCGCCCCCCCCCCTCATGTTTTTCGCAGATATCTCCAGAACGGCTGGGAGCATGCCCATGCAATTTTGGGACTTTCATAGGATTGAATACCGCATTTGGAGTCAAAATTTTGAGTTCTTAACCTGAACAGAGGCGGTTCCAGGGCACAGTTTTGGGTGGGTTCGGAGGCGACATTTGGCGATAATACGAAAATGCGATCTTCACGGTTTCTTCCTAACTGCCTCAAGTATGAAGGAGTTACATCGGTTTACGGTGATTGCAACAAGTGCAAATTAGTTGATGTTAATGAAATATCATAAAAATTGCATGGCAGAGGCGGTTTCAGGTCCTTGAAAAAGGGGGGTCCAGGAAGTATTAAATGCTTAGCGGGAAGCCAATAGAGCGATGTAAGGAGCATTTCGAGCTATCAAGATGTAAAAGATAGCTTCTGCTTCCATTATTTGCATAATTTATTACATATAGAGTTTCAGGTGCGTGTTCAGGCACATGAAAAGGGGGGTGACTGGCATGGTGATGACGATATGCCAGCGATAACGGCGCAATAGACGTTTAGCTTAAAATGATATATGCACATATGAGGCCAGCAAAGCGAATAAAGTATTTTTTTTTGCAGAGGCGCGCTCAGGAATGGAAGAAAGGGGGGTCATATTATTGCAAGGAAACTAAGAGGCATGGGCGTACAATGACATAACATACTGCAGTTTTCGGATGAAACACGCAGCACAGGCTACTCTACGAACGATTATAAGATAATAGGAGAGTCCAGGTAGGGTAAAAAGGGGGGTAAGCAATGTTAATTGAAGTTGTAAGTGAAATGGTCACTGTTGACTAGTTAGTATCATAATAGCGGATAATATACTTATCATAAGATCTTGCGCCGCCCCAGTTTGGATCCTGGATACGCCTATGATGAAATACAACATGCAAAAAGGAACTATCTACGATCAGTAACATATTTATAGTGCTGGGTAGCAACTTGTCTGCGGTTAATATTTGTTTCCAATTTTACCTCTCTTTTCACTAACCTGGTACCGCCTATGGCAAAAATATGATTTATAACTGTTTTATCTAATGTCACAATCACATACCATTTCATTTATAAAAAAAACATACAAAAATGGTTATATTACGCATTTACTTCACCCCCATATTGAGTGACCTGCACACGCCTATGATTTTTGAATTTTCAAACGTCACCGTCATATATCAATTTCCAATTCAATCTCTATCGATTTTTATTAGTTGTGTTAAACTCGGTCGATAAACATGAAACCTATGTTGGATCAAAAATACCAAAAATTTGTAGTTTTTGCCCCCCTGTTGCCCCCCTATCCAAAATTTAGATTTATTTTATTATTTAGAAATGTAGAACGTGTTGAGAGGAACCAAACACCCTTTCATTTTTGAAAATGGGACGGGTAGATCTCGAGATCTCCGGGGCGGGCGGAATCCGCCCCCCCCCCCTGTTAGAAAGAGGGATAGCCAGGAGCCTGTTACAAATAGGGTTAAAGGCGATTATTCCCATGCTACGATCAAAGGCCTATCGATTGAGTCTGAAAAATACGGGTGCATTACCCAGTCCTCCTGGCTTCGACGCTCGTGGTGATTGAGTTTCACAATACATGCCTCCTTGAAAACTTGTATTTTGTCTCAAATAATTATTTCATTACCGAGCGGGCGCGCAGCGCCCGTGAGGTTTCTCGTCAACTTACTAGACAAATTTGCATTTGACCCGGCGCGTAAACATCGGCCCGTTTGCATTTGCCCCGGTCTAACGTAAGCAATACGATTGGCTGCTATTTTTATGAGCCCGAAACCACATTAATAGTACTAATTTAGTCGTTTCATACCAAAATAGTGAGCATGCTCCAAATAATTGAAGATGGGACAGCGAAATGTGAACTCAAATACTAAAAAACTAAGTAATGTATATTTGTTCATGAACAGTTCACGAACGTTCGTGAACTGTTCATGAACAGCCATTTTGTCGTGAACAGATGACCTTGATAATGAAATTCGTAAACAATCAAATAAACAAACAAACAAACATTGTTCATGAACTGTTCACGAACACTTATACAAACAGCAAACCCTGATTATTAACATCGGCTGGCACCGATAACGGGCGACGCAGATGTCCTTGCCTATATACCGACTGCGGGCGCCCGGGAATCTCTAGAGGAGATCTTCCCGTCTAACCTAGAGTGACTTCTGAGACACGTCCGGCCTCCTCCTCCCTCTCATCCCTTCCTCCCTCGCTCTCCTTTCTCTGCGCCAACCCATCATCCTCTGGCATTTGGCACCCGCAGTCTTGGACTTAACTACTTGTAACCTCCCTGTGATATGCGGCGAGCTGATATCACTCGGTCTGGGCATAATTTTCCAAGAACACTTTCGTTACATGTTTCGCCGCGCTGATTGATTTTCGATACGGGGATCGGGCACACAAGCCGTCATGCCTCTTCTAAAAGCTCCAATACTTATTTAATCTCTGTCCGGCCCTGACTGTGAGTATTATCAGCCATAGTACATTTATCTTACTTCTCTCTGCTGGAGCCTGTATTTACTGCTATCTGTCGCCACACGTTACTCGATACTTAGAAACGGTCGATCCTTATTCAAACTCATCTAGTTGCTGGGGGAAAGGTAGTGTCCTAGCTATCCTATTACAAAATCAATATCAACGACGTTTCCCCAACTATGACTGAGCACTAACCGCTTTACCAGTTCTCTATCGGTGACGTAAATTATATGACCCTTAGGCAATTTCCTACACGGGAAACGTCCAAAAAGAATCGCAACCAGCTCGATAGCGTGAATATATACAAAATGACACATTTCAATACGCATCAGTTAGTAATCTCCGAAATATCACTCTTAAACTTCAATATAATCGACAGTGCACCATCGTCAGAATATATTCAAATAATGTAACGCTGTTTATAGTTGGCACTCCGCGTACCAAACATCTAAGGTTACTGCGCCCTAAGAACCTTTATGGGCTGAACTAGTTATATGTTTGATAAGGCTTACGTTACCACTTGGACGGTCAATATAGAGGACATCTAACCTTTACAGTTGTACCATGACGTTAACATAGGGAAGGCGTCGGCTGTAATGTCGTTGTAAATCGCGAGCTGCTGGCTGAAGAAGACGTATTTTTAACAGACAGTTAGGAGACGCATACTATATTAAGAAGTTAATGTAACTGTTATACTTAATCATCATCTGACTCGAAAGTATACATCTGTTGTTAAGGTTACTGCGCCCTAAGAACCTTTATGGGCTGAACTAGTTATATGTTTGATCGATTCTTCCAAATAAGGTAATATAGACAGGGATTTAACGTTAAACACACCGAATCAGCGGCACAAGTTTATCAGACAGAACCGACGTCGCAGTAACAGCTAATGTAACTCGCATTGCTCATACACCGTCTATAAATGGATTACTTACCCAGGTGATAAATGCTTCCAGTCGAAGGAGCTATCTACCGTCGATAATCAATCGTCGGTAGGAAGCGATGCTGGAGTCCAGAGGCGTAGCCAGGGGGGTGCAAATGGTGCTCCTGCACCCGGGAGATTTTGCCGGGCCCCCTATGCCCGGCTGTAACCACACGGCCTGGTGGCCGCCAGTTTTATGTTGTTGTAAAATACCATGAGATAAGCGGATCCAAAGCCCTCTCACACAATACAAGGACCCTCCTAATCTGTCAGAGAGCCCTATGATAAGGAGGAAGAATCCTTTCGTGAGTTCTCTCAGCAGGCACGTAGCCAAGGGAGGGGGGGGGGGGGGGGGGGGAGGGGGTGCCCCCCCCCCCTAGAGGCCAGGAGGGCACTTTTCGGCGGCGGCGGGCCCTTTTAGGCGCGCGCAGAGTGCAGAAAAGTGCTGACGAGACCGCGCGAAGCGCGGTCTCATGGGCTCTTTACCACGCGAAGCGTGGTCTTCAGAGAGTTTAGAGCACTTCAGAGTCCCTTTAGGGCCACCAGGACCCTCTCTGAAAGACCAGAGGGCTCCTTGGACGTTCAAAAGAGTCATGTGCATGTCAGAGGGGCCCCTGGCCAGATCGAAAGGGCCCCTGAGCGGGTCCGAGGCCCCCCTGAATGCGTCGAATGGGCCCCTGGCCAGAACAGAGGGGCCCCTGGACAGGTCGGGAGGCCCCGAGCATGTCGGCAGGGCGATAAATCGGCCAGAACAGTCAATTGTCAGGTCATAAGGGCCCCTGCACAGGTTGGAGGGCCCTTAGACAGACCCCAGAGGGCCCCTGGGAAGTTCAAAGGGGCCCTGTACAGGTCATAGGGGCCCCTGACCAGACCGAAAGGGCCCCTAGGTGGGTCAGGACGGCCCCTGAACATGCCGAATGGGCCCCTAGTCAGCACGGAGGGGCCCCAGGGCAGGTCGGAGGGCCCTCGGATCATGTCGCAAGGCGACAAAGCAGCCAGCGCAGTCACTTGTCAGGTCGGAATGGCCCCTTAGAAGGCTGGAGGGCCTCTGGACAGACCAGAGGGGCCCTGGAAAGTTAGAAATGCCCCTGTGCAGATCAGAGGGGCCCCTGACCAGACCGAAAGGGCTCCTGCGCGGGTAAGAAGGGCCCCCGAACATGCCAAATTGGCCCCTAGCCAGCACGGAGGGGCCTCAGGGCAGGTCAGAGGGCCCCTTGAGTATGTCGGCAGGGCGACAAAGCAGCCAGCGCAGTCCGACCAGAAGAGTCGCTGGGCAGATCGGAGGGGCTTCTGGGCAAGTCAGGGGGCCCCTGGCTAGACCGAAACGGTCCCAGGACCGGTCGGAAGGGCCCTTAAACATGCTGGATGAGTTCCTAGCCAGACTGGAGGAACCCCTGGGCAGGCGGAGGGGCCCCTGAGCATGTCCGCAGGGTGACAAAGCAGCCAGTTCAGTCCCTGGCCAGGTCGGAAGGACATCTGAACAGACCGAATGGGCCCCTTGACACATAAGAGGGGCTTCTTGGAAGGTCAGAGGATTCCCTGGTCGGACCGGAAGGACCCAAAGCACGCAGAGCTTCCAGATGAAGATTAAATACAAACAGGACTTAATCCACAAGAAAAATATTAAAATCGGAGCTTTCGGGTATATTGTAACACCCTTCGTCAGCGATTAAGAAGCATTCGGTAACAGGTCATTGCTCGTCTTTAAGACGAACAATGACATGTTACCGAATGCCTCCTAATCGCTAACGAAGGGTGTTACAATATGCCCGCAAGCTCCGATTTTAATTTGCCTTGTAGAGTAAGCCCTCTTTGTATTTAATATATATCTCCCACTCCACATCATGTCTTTTCGCGGATCCCAGATGAGTCTCTGAACATGTCAGAAGGGCGTTGAAAAGGTCGGAGGGGCCGCTAGACGATCTGAAGGGACCCTGGGCCTTTCAACTGTAAGAATGCAGTTGTCCAGCGAATACAACTCAAAAATGATGTGCCTCTCCGCGGCGCAATTTAACTACAAATTCAATTATATGCGGGCTATAAAAAATAGCGGGCCGTTTCTCGGTGCATTTATGTGTTATGTTGCTACTTACCTATACCATTGGGCAAAATAGTTCACTTTTAACACTTTTTTACTGCACTTTTAAACGCAAAATTAAGACTCAAAATTAGGGCATAACAGGCATAAGACTCCAAATTTTCGCGTCGCTCTGCGGCGCAATTTGTTTAAGAGTTCCAGGTCTTGAGCTTAAAAAAATATCACAAGTTGGTATAGCTGATTCCAAATTGGTGTCGCTGGTTCCAAAGTTGATATGGCAGTTTGCTAACTCCAGCTCCTAAAAGTTGGTATGGCCCATGCCATACCTGTCATACTGCATTTTCCATCCGTGTAACGTGCCTTTTCATCCGTTTTGTTTGGCCCTTTCAACGCTTGGGTAGGGGCCCTGTCAGCGCTCGGGAAGGGGGCCTTTTCGAGGCGCCCACTCCCCCTGGACGAAATCCTGGCTACGTGCCTGCCTCTCAGGCCTGGAATGGGCCCAAATGCCGTTTCGGATATTTATGGGGACTGCCCCCTCCCCCTGTGACGGCCCCCCTCCAACCGGATGTACCTGTCTCGAAAAATGCTGGCTACGCCCCTGTGCTGGACCAATAGCTAATAGTATATACCCGATTATACATGCGTAATCTTTGACAGACAATCCCTTGGAGGTAACTTCCCAGTCTCTGATATGTGTTATCCACCTCAACCTAGAACACACTTCTAAGCGAACACACTTCTAAGCGACAGAATGAACCGATACTTTAGAACCAATCGAAGCCGCATCAGTGCTATGGTCCTTACATTAGTCATCGTTATCGGACGAGCTAGAATGGCGAGTCTCTACCCAACCTCACTAATACTTTGTCTGATAGTTGGGTTACCGGGCATTTTAACCGGTCAACGAAAGTTACCATTCCGTGATTCGAAAACGTTCAACACTCTGATACATAACGTCAAATTTACTGAAGCGGAAACGCACTTAATCATTAAACTCTGGCTTCTGGCCAAGTGTTGCGAGTAAGGCGAGAACGAATTAATCGAAAAATTCGAACCACAGCCGAAAGAAACATATAATAATTATCAGCTGCTAAACTGGCTTCATTCCTGTCTTACCTCATGCTGGCGGGGGACCGTACTGCCGTGTACATTTCCTACCTTCAATGAATTTGTTTCCTACTTCAATTCCATCCCGTCTCCTTTCCCAAGTAAAATGTTCACAAATTTATAACGTTTATTCTAACTCAGCAGCTAAGCAAACAATTTACTGGTTCAATCTGTAGCTTAACATCCTAACTAAAACCCCTCGTATTTACAGACGCTAAAAGGCGTTAGGACCTAACCCTATTCTCTGCGCAGCATGCTTAACTTCAAAGTAACATACATATACTGCGGGCGCCTGACCTCACACATCTAATAAAACAATCGGATTCACATCAATACATCATTGTCTCCTGCCTTCCCAGGCCAGCGAGTCTGGACAGCTGAACCAATTTACGTTTAAATACTCCACTTAATTCCTTATTGTTTAAATTTTGTAGTCACCGGGCCTGGGGAGAATTTCGGGTAGGATCGGAGCGGAGAGCAGTATCAGTGACTTTCTTCTGACGTGATCTGCCGCCGTCACCGCTGTCTTCGTCTGGTTCTTGCCGCCAACTTCTTCTGTCAGCTGTCACCTCTGCCCGGCTGAGACTTGCTGCCGTCTCTCTGCTGTACCCCTGTCCGTCGGGCGGCAGCTGGTCCGGTGTCGTCTCCACGTCCCGCCGTCGACTGTGGCGGCCAGTACAGTGCGTGCGCTCCCTCTCTGTGCGACGTTGCCTCTTCTTTATGCTGCGGCCGGGCGGTGTCTTGCTCTGGGTGTGGCCGACCCCTGCCCTCTGATTGGCCGATTTTTGCCGTCATCAATTTTGCACTTCTAGAGTATAGAGCTTCTTTTAAACTTTTTAACGACTTTTCTGATGTAATTTTGTTCATAATATAATCGCTTCAAGTAGTGCATATTTCTTCTATTTTCTTGTTTTCTTGCTACTTAGGGCCACGCCCTTTGCTTTGTTAATGCCATGTGTCTGCTGCAGCTTCAACTAACCAAATAATTTTGGTTCTCCATAATGCATCTTGTTGATTCAATTATCTTTCTTCAATATTCGGTCAGATAGTCAGATAGATTGCCAGACGGTCGGGGCGGGTTGGTCCGAGGGGTTACCAGCCGGCGGCTCTGTCTAGCCCGCTGCAGCTTGTTGACCTCACCGCTCTGGCGATGGCCGACGACCTGGCTTTTTGTCTGTCTGGTTGGATGCGAGGAGAGGGGGGACGACTGTCCTGCCGCCGGCTCGGAATGCTTTATCAGAGGATTCAGGCTTGGTGCATGGGAGAGAAGCTTAGCAGATGTACCCGCTACAGTTACCAGGTGCAACATATATACGAAAGTCATGCGACTATGTTTTATGGGTTATGTTACACGTATTATTGGATAGTGATAGTCATATTACCACCTGATTTCATTTAAAGGGATATTGCCACCTCGCGGGCCAATATGGAGTTTTTTTTCTCGGTAGATTAAGCGTCCGATTTGACCTACAAAATTTGGTTCCTGAAACTGCCCCATTAGATCAAAAATACATTTGTACCGCTCATGATTGGCACACATTCGTAAAATTGGAGTCGCCTCATCACTATTTAGAATCACTTCTTTGTGAACTATTATTTTCTTTTGAATATTGCAGACTCAACATCACCATTCTGTCAGTGCACCGTCAGTCAAATTAAAAAGCGTATGCAGTTAATTATATTTTCATCAACCTTAGCCTCTTTCATAATAAAACATCAAAAATGGCTATGGCTCGACTTTGGGGCCATAGGAGATTTGTGACCAATATCTTTTAACAGACAGACTTTTCAAGGTCAAGTCTTGGCGAATTCGTACTCTTCGGCTTTGGGCGGGCTGCTATTTGTGGAGGGGCAAACTGGATGAGAGCGGCCATCATGAATCTAGTACTGAGCAAATCTGGGACCAACGTTTTGGAGTCAGAAATAAATAATAAATGCTTTGCCGATGCCCTGCTTTAGGTGCGGCAGGAGCAAGTTTGAGCTTGAACATATACGATTGTTGATCCCCACCATTCATTTAAGTTGCTTTTTAGAAATCCTCCGGAGGTGGCAATATCCCTTTAAGTGAAGTTAGTGTCAAACTCAGGTCACATAAGGTCAAAATTTAAAATTGATAAACATAAATAAAAACGCATGTTTCTGGGTCAGATTTACCTCAGAAATGCAGCGGTGACGTTCATTTCTTCGCAGCTGGTAATAAATAACCAATAAATAACCAAAAACAATTACAAAAATACGGCATGAGTTACCCATACTTTAGAAGTCAGTCAAAAATGGTGATTAAAAAAAGGAATTGCCCATATGTGGTTCTCTAATATTTAACACGGTTTTTAATACCTTTGAAAAATTTGCATTTGTGGGCATTTAAACAAATAGTTTTTTGATTTTGTTTTGGTCAAAAACCAAAATTTTCAAAACTCCGAAATGATAATTATGTAGCCCTTATCATTTTGTATATTTTGAGGTTTTCGATTGCATTTTATCAAAATATGGCCTTTGTACGGTCTGTTAAATTTTAGCTTATTTTTTTGGCAAACTCGTGTGTAGTGACATCACTAAATTCGCTATATCTCAAAGATTTTTTTCGACGAAATTGCTTCATTGTTGCACAGGGAGACGTAAAATTGATGTGAGAAAGGGTACTTTAAGCTTCACTTTGATAGCGCTATTAGTTTTGAGCAATTTCGAAAGTTCGAGAAGGGGGGGTCCTCAGTCAATGGCGGTTAATAACAATGTATAATTTGTCTGTTTATCAATCATCTCGACACAATTGTTTGGATGCACAACTATTAATTTTATGAATATTACTGCCCGTTGGAACGATATCAATGGACTATGCAAATACCAGAGTAAGTGTGACTGTTCGTGGACAAGAACAGGTGAAATGAAAATAAGTCATCTCAAGCCTCCCCCCAGTCAAATGTCCTTAGACGAGTCCCTGGTCACTGGGGATCAGTTCCCAGTAACATTTTCAGTTTTTAACATTATGCCTATGGGCGTTGCATGGAAAGAATTGACTTCAGTGCCTCCGTCCCCACCTACTTTCGGAAGGTGGTTACGCCTATGTCAATCATTATTTAACTATTGTATCACCTGATGTGTGTACTGTGCATGGTGTGCACTGTGCATGGTGTGTACTGGGCACTGTGTACTGTGCACCGTTCACTGTGCGCTGTACTTTGCAGTGTGCATACTGCGCATGTGCGTACCCAAGTGTAGTGTGTGAGCCATACATGTGTGTCTCTAAACAAAACTATGGGCAAAATAAACGAGTTCATTAGGTGCGTACTTCAACTGCAAAGGTCTTGTAAGAAGCCTCACCATAGCTTCGGCTAGTAGTAAGTTTTTTGTCTTATCCAATATATTCGTCTATTGTGTCTGGCCTTATGCATTCTGCAGTCCCTTGTAAAAGTTGTACGGGAATTTGTAATGATCCCTGGCAAGCTACTTCAGCGTCGTTCATGAGGATATTTAATGTTTGCATTTATGGGTGGTTGTGGTGCAGTGGTTAGCGGATCTGCGTGGTACTCGAAGTGTCCCAAGTCCCAGGTCCTCCAACTCCTTTAAAAAGGTGTAGCGGTAGAATGTTAAGCTCCAAAATGGTTATACTTTGAAGAGTCACTGCTACAGGGATATTCGCTCCCATGATGACATGTACTGTAAGTTTTGGCCGCAAATGAAACCAAAATCATTTGAATGATGCATTTTTCATGTAATTGATTTACGTCTGATACAATATGGCTTGTGCAGTTCTTCCCTTCAAGCTCCCTTCCGTCACATCTACCTTGTATTATTTCCGAAAGAATCACCGAAACCAATGTTTAATATATATTCGTGAAAACATATCCATGAGCGCAATTACATGCATACAAATGATGGCCATCAGCCGTGGGGTATCCCCGCATACTATTTTAAATATAACTACCACAGAAGAACTCACACAACCGCCGTCAAGCGGGAACGCATGGCTGTACAATATTGCCAGGCAGATGCAGCACTCATACGGCCGAGCTCGAGCAAACCCGTGTCGGCGGGGTGCGGGTGAAACTTCACAGGGTATCACTCGAGCGCGCGGAGCGGCGGGCCCGGCCCCGCACAGACTCTCATCATGGCTATCTGACAGGTCTCATCATGTTCGTCACGGAACCGGACCGGCTCGGTCGCCACAGCTCCGGCTGGCGCGCGCGCTCCAGTCAGCCTCGGTTATAGTGACTCCTGAACCCGGACAGCGTACTCCACAGGGAGGCCGGGATCAGCGCTGGCGCTGGCGCTGGCGCTGGCGCTGGCGCTGGCGCTGGCGCTGGAGCCGGCTGCGTGGCCTTCGAGCTGCTGCTGCTGCCTTTCGACGAGTAGTAGACGACCTCGGAGGGGCCAGTTTCCGCCGAAGCGGTGGTCGAGGACGATTTTCTGGACTTCTTCGAGGAGGGCTCGGAGGCGGGCTCGGCCTCGACGACGAATGGCTCGGGCTCGGACTTTGATTTCTCCTTGGGCTCCGGCTCGGGCTCAGATTGAGAACTGGACTTGGATTTGCGCTTCCGCTGAGGCTCAGGCGTCGGCTCTGGTTCGCTTTTCGGTTCGCTTTTCGGCTCGCTTTTTGGCTCGGGTTCTGGCTCGGGCTTCGGCTCGGACTTCGGCTCTGACTTCGGCTCGGACTTCGGTTCAGGTTCGGGCTCAGGATTGCGGTTCCTTTTGTTCTTCCGCCTCCTCGATCGTTTGGTCGTTGTCTCTGGCTCTGGCTCGGGCGTCGGCTCGGCCTCCGGTTCGGGCTCCGGTGATGGTTCGGGTGTTGCCTCGGTCGTGGACTTTGACTTTTTTTTACGTCTTCTTGACGGCCTGGCCGTGGGCTCGGGCGTGGGCTCTGGCTCGGCTTCTGGCTGGGGTGTAGGCTCTGGCTCTGGCTCCGACTCCGGCTCAGGGGTGGGGGTGGTTTCAGCGGTGGTCTCCCCTTTATTCTTACGCGACTTGCGGCGTCTGGGCTCAGGGCTGGTGGAAGTGCTCGGCTCGCTGGATTCTGTTGCACTTTTCTCACTTTTGGAAGGTTCATTGGTGGTGGCACTGCTTTGAGAAACTTTCGCCTCCTCAGCAGGTTTCGGCTCTTCTGCACTTGGATTACTTTTGCTAGACTTAGTTGCCTCAGCTGCAGGATCTTGGATGCGAACAGGCATGTAGTCGTAGGCGTTCGGCGGAGGCCGATCGATGATTGGGAAGTCGTATCCAGGGTAGAAGATGCGTGCGTCGTTCTTCAGTTTGAACAGCTGCCTCCAGAGCTGTGCGTGCATCTCCCGGGCAGCCAGAACTTCGGGCCGTTCCTGGACCGGCACCGAGCTCGTAGCTTCGGTTTTGCCGCCATCAAACAGAGCCAGGATCCCCTCTTGATTCTGAGCTTGAGAGGGTCCAGCTTTTGCAACATCGGGACTGGCATTATCAGGCACGGCTGCGTCCGCCTTAGGCACCTCGGCAGCATCTCGCCCCTTAGTGGCGACTTCGGCTGCCGTGGACTCTTGAGCTTGCTTTCCAGCGTCTGGCGCTTCGACGGCAGTCTCAGCAGCGGCAGTAGGAGCAGAAGGTGTAGTAGGAGGAGACTCGGTGATAAGAGGCAAGGGATCAGAAACGGAACTCAGTTCTGCCTCAACAGGCAGATAACCAGCTATCGGCTTTGGTCTCGCTTCAACCGGCGAGACGCCTGCGATGGGTTTCGGTCGTGGATCAACGTGCAGAGATGGAGGGATGGGTTCCGGCTTAACAGCAGCATACAAGCCACCGGAAGTTATTCCCCGTTCAGAAGCGACCGCATCGGCGGGGATAACTCGCCTGGTCGCAAGGGATGGTTTCAGTATCTCGGCAGCGGTCAGTTGTCCATGGAAGTGCGCATGCTCTGAATGAGCATGTGAGGGTTTGTTTCCAATGGCTTGTCCGGTGGCGAATGCAGGTGTGGCGGGTTCAGCTGCCGGTTCCGCTGAAACGACTGTAGTTTGTTCGCCAGATGAAGTCTTAGCGGCCTGTCTCTCTTTCGCTGCTTCAACCAGATTGAACACGCTTCTCAAGAGCAGCTCGTGTGCTTTTCTGGCAGCCATCACCTCTGGCAGGTTTTGAATGGTGTCCGGCAATTGGTTGAATATGTCACCGATGCCAAAGTCTTTCGCTGCTTTCACAAAGGCCATGTCTTGAGAAGATAGTCCAGCAAGCCGAGCTGCTTCCATAACGGCGTCACTTCCTCCGGATGTTGGAGGAGCTTCACTGGTCTTGGGTTTACTGATGGCAGCATCAGGCTGAATATGTGGTTCGTTAGGCTGTGAAGTTTGCTGTTTGGCTCCCAGCGTAGAGAGAATGGGCTGTTGAGACAGTTGGAAGCTCTGATGCACTGATTTCAAATCGTGCTGAGGTGGCTGGAGTGTTTGGTGAAGTGGTTGGATGGACGAAATCAAAGGACGCTGTACGGTTTGCTGGCTGGTGTGAATTGCTTCCTGTGGGAACTGAGCGATCTGCTGAATTGTCTGGATAGGATGCTGGGAAGGTTGGAAATGCGACTGATATGGTCTCGATTGCTCTTGGGTCGGCTTAAGAGATTCCTGAGAACCCTGAATGTTTTGTTGATGAGGCTGGGAAGGACCGTGAATGGGCTGGAATGGCCGCTGAACACGTGGGAAAGGCTGCTGCCCAGGCATCAAGTGGGCTGTATTCGGCTTCAATGGTTCTTCAGCGGGTAGGTCGAGCTGCTTTTCAGTTTCAGGAGATTGCTGAGAAGGCTTGAAAGGTCTGTAGGAACTTGGAAGCTGAAGCTTACGCTCTGTAAAGACAGATCCCAATGCAAACGGAATATCTTGTAGATCTGCTGGAAGATTAAGGTAAGCTGCGTCAGCTTCGGGCGATGTAGAATGAGACTTCGGCAAGTCAAACGAAAAGGCAGGACTGTCCCTATGTGCCGTTGCTTTATCCGCAAGGTCAGCTGCACTGAGTAGTTCCAGAAGAGAGAAACCTGGTTTCTGGGCTAATCTTTCTTGATGGCGCTGAAGAGGTGATACGTCAGGTGATACAGACTGTGCTTCTTGAGCTGGTTCAGACGAAGCCATTGTGGTCTCCATAGCCATTTTCATAGTGGCTTGCATAGTGGCTCCATAGGCGGCCTTTGCTCGAATCAGCTCAGCAGCAGCCAGGTCTTGAACTCGCTTTCCAGCAGGACCCATGGCTTTCAGAGAGGCTTCATAGGCGGCATGAGCTTGAGTCAAGTCGGCTATGGCCTTTGCGTGGGTCAATTCAGTTTCAGTTGTTTTGCTATTACCGACATGCGGCTCTGCAGATGGGGCTTGTTGCGGTTTATCTTCTAAAACGCCAAAACCAGACAGAGATGGTACAGGTTGTGCTGGCGTCACCTTTGATACGGGCTGTGCTGGCGTCACCTTTTCTGCAGGTTGTGCTTGCCTCACCTCTGCTGCAGGTTGTACAGCAGGCACCTTGAACGCCGGCAGCTGTATTTTAACTGGTTCTGGGGCTTTAAGAGTCGCTTCAAAGGCGGTTCTTGCTTTTTTCAATTCAGCTAGGGCTATCTCTTGGACTCGCGCTCCGGCATATCCTGTAATTTTCAGAGATGCTTGATAGACTGCATGTGCCTGAGCCAATTCAGCCAAAGTCTGTGTTTGTGCCGTATTAACTTGACTATCTGGAGAATGACTGACTGCAGGCGTTGCAGGCTGAGGGGCTTCTTGGACGATTTGTGGTTTTTCTTGTTCAGCCACGATTTTAGTGTGGCCTTGATCTCTTAAAACATCTGAAGTCGCCAGAGGCTTTCCGGGCGCAGCATGCGGTTGCACAACAGGCGTTTTAGGGGCAGGTTGTGGCGGTGGAAGAGGGGTTCTAGGCGCAAGTTGTGGTTGCGCCACTTTACCCTGACTTGAAATTGTATCACTCACTTCTGGCACAGCGGATTGTGCTTGGTTTTGCCTTTCTACCGCGTCCACAGCTTTCAGAGCGGCTTCATAAGCGGCTTGCGCTCGAGTCAACTCAGCCAGAGCTAGAGATCTAACTCGCTCGCCTGATTGTCCCGTTATCTTTATGGAAATTTGATATGCGGCGTGCGCTTTAGCCAAGTCAGCTACTGCCTTTGCTTGACGTTGATCCTTCGCTGCCGAGACGGCTAGAGAGGCTACGTAGGCAGCCTCGTCTTGCTTTGGCTGGGTAACACTGACTTCAGGGAGAGTGGGCTGTTCTGGAGCTTTCGTCTCCACGACACCGGGCACGGCCAGAGGAGTTCCTCCGAAAGCAGCCTTAAATGGTTTCAGTTCAAACGGAGCGAGTTTCGGTTCCGAGCCAATTTTGGCAAACGGGTTGAATGGATGTGTGGCAGGTGTGCCACCACTGAATGGAGGAACTGCTGGTTTTAGAGCACCTGGTTTAGGAGTTGCTACGGACGCAAATACTGACTGCTCTAAAGTAGCTGAGGGTGCCAGAGTTGGTGCGAGGGAGAGGGGCCAGAGAGGTAACGTGTGTGCCAGCTTTGGATGGCCTAATGGTGCAGCACTGACGTCAGGCACCGCAGGCGGTGCGGGAGCTTTCTCACCGGACGCACCAGAAGCTTTCAGAATGGCCTCAAAGGCAGCTTTAGCTCGAATCAGCCCAACTTTAGTCAGAGCCTGAACTCGCTTTCCCTCAGGACCAGTTGCTCTCATGGCGGCTTCATAAGCGGCTTTGGCTTGGATCAAATCAGCTGCAGATTTTGTTTGGTCTCGATTTTCAGAAGTTCCCGAGGCTGTCAAAGATGACGCAAACACAGCTTGTGCCCTGGCAAGCTCTTCTTCGCTGAGTAATGGGCTCACTTCAGGCGCCACTGTCGGCGCTTGAACCGGCTCGCTTGGAGCTTTGGGAGCTCTCAGAGCTGCTTCATATGCTTCTCGTGCTCGCGTAAACTCCGATAAGGCCAGTTCTTGGACCTGTTTTCCTGCAGCACCTGGAACTTTCAGAGATGCTTGATAGGCGGCATGTGCTTGTGCCAACTCGGTCACAGCTTGTATTTGTGCCAACTCAGCTTCACTCGGCTGAGCAGCACTTACGTTCGGTGCTTCAGGCTGCGGCTCAGCCTTGGAGGTCAAGGGAACTTGAGTTGGAGGAGACATTGGCAGGACAGCTTGTGTTTGTGGCAGCTCGGGTGGACTCTGTGGTGTAGGGCTCACGGTTGGTTCTGCAGGTTTTGGCTGAACCTGCTCGCTTGGAGTGCTCGATAATTTCAGACCGGCATCATAAGCAGCTTGTGCTCGGGTCAAATCGGCTAAAGCCAAAGCTTGTATTCTTTCAGCTGACGGACCGGAAATTTGCCATGCGGCTTTGAAAGCGGCATGTGCCTGAGCCAGCTCAGCTACAGCCTGTGCTTGCGCCAGTTCAGCATGACTTGGCTGGGATGCACTGGCTTCAGGTGCTGCTGGCTTGGGGGCTTCGATGACCGCTGGTAACTGGCCCAGGGATCTCGGAGGCTGGGGGAACTTAGTGCTGGGGGCGAAAGGATTGGGGTTGGGATTGAACTGGGGCCGACCGGGTGTGGCATCGGGTGCTTGGGGGGTAACTATGCTGCTCTGACTGCCACCATGTGCAGGTACGGCATCCTGTGTCTGTTCCTGCTTGTCAGCGTTACTTTTAGTTAAAAAGGCAGCATACGCAGCTTGTACGGCTTCCAATCCTTTCAGTCCTTCCAGGTCTGCTGGAGATAGCCCCGATGCAGAGCCTCGCAGGAACGCCTCAAACGAAGCCTGTGCGGCATGCGGGGCCTCTGATGCCTGTGTGGCGGCGGCATCTGCAGGGCTGGGATCTTCTACAACCACAGTGGCGGGCTCTTCTACAACTACATCGGCGGGCTCTTCCAAAACCACAGGGGCCTCCAGAGTGACAAAGCGTGCTTGAAGCGCCAGCACGCGTTCGATTTCGGCCTGTGTAGACTCCGATGCGGTAGACAAATCCAGCACAATGCCCGTGGACTCGCCTGGCGCTGGCTCCGCGTTGACAGGTTCAGGCACCACGGGCTCCTCCGGCTCTGCAGCCGGGGCGTGCTCTGGTGCAGCGGGCTGTGGCTCCGCAACGGGACCTCCCAGTGCCTCCGCGTATGCGGCTAGCGCATCCTGCGCGCGCTGGATGTCCGCTGCCGTCGGGTTCTCGGCGCCGAACAGGCTGAAGTGGGGGAAGCTGAGCTCGGGTGTCGGCGGAGCGGCGGCGGTGGTTGGCGCTGGCTCGGAGATCGCAGCGGGGCGCGGGGCAGCGCCATTCACGATGTTGCCGAGCCCGGCTCGGATGGCTCGGGTCTGGTGCTGCGAGCCTTTGGCGGTGGCGCGCTGCAACTGCGCGAGGTAGTCGGCCTCGAACTGAGCGTACACGCTTGGGTCTGCCGTGTACGTGAGCGGCTCCTCGACGCCGGAAGAGTCTGATTGCAGGCCGGAGATCCCGGTGCTGAAGCCGGCCAGGTAGGTGGGATCGTAGGCGGCGGATAAATCCTGACCTTGAGGCTCGACTGACTTGGGAGCAGGTGTCGCGATGGTGGTGGTTGTGGTTGGCTCCGAAATGGTGAACTCAGTCATGCCCGGAGTTTCAGCTGCAAAGAAGGTAGCTAGCGCAGAATCGGAAAATCCATTGTTGGCCGCCCAGGCCCAGATATCTTCAGTGCCACCGGCGACAGCCTCAGCTTCCGCAGACTGCGAACTGGCTTCAGCTGCTGCCGAGCTCGCAGCTTCAGCCTTCGAAGCCTTCAGCGTGGGAAATGTCGGCTTCTTGTTCTTCTTGGGTTTGGGCGCGAAGGACCCGATTTTCGTGGCGGCGGCGGCCACGCTTCCAGCCTCTGCGCTGAGCGCCTCGAGCTGGGCGAAGGTGAAGTCTGCTGCCTGTGCAGCAGTCTGCGGCAGTTGTGGCACTGTCAGCGACGGCTGGGTCTGTCCGCCGGGGGCGGGCGAGCCAGACCACGGCCAGTAGAGCACTGTCGAGGTGCCCGGGCCGCCGGCAGCCGGATGCGGCACATTGAACTGGCTGAGGTCGAAGTAGGCGGTGGGGCCGAAGGGTAGGAAGGGGCTGGCCGGTTGCGCAACAGGCGGCTGCTGCTGCTGCTGTCCGGCGAGCCCGAAGGGCACCGCTCGCGCGGTGGCCAATAGGCACAAGGCCACCTGAAGAGAACAGAACAGCGTCAGGCGGATAGACGAAAAGTGTGAGGATTTTGCTGTTAAAAAAAGAGTAAAGTGTCTAAACTCTAAGGTGATGCGTCTTCTTATGAATTTTAAGTTTTCCTCATGCCAGAATAGACAGGTTACTTTATCACAACATTAAAGTAATGTTGTGATAAAGTAACCTGTCCCTTGTCAGTGTCCTGAAGTAACCGTTAGAAGGAAAGTGATTGCGAATGATGGCAGGAGCATTGGTTGCTGCCGTGATGGATGATTGTCTCCCTAATGAGCTAAAATGTGTATTTTTGTCTATTTGTAAATAATTTAACTTCTATTTAGTTTCTTCAAGTTGTTGGTGCGATTTTCCTTTCTCGCAATGCATTTGGGATTCCTGCAATGCAAAAATTGCTTGGAACAAAAGAAGGGCAATGCTGTAAAATATGGCCTTCCTACTGAGAAGCGCCGTCATTTCCACCCATATTACAATAAAGCCGGGTGTTGTGTCGGTTCCAGAATGGTGTCGGCGCTCGCTCCAGTTGCAGAGGCGCCATGTCGTGTCGCCAAACGGAGGCCGGTTCACCTTGGTCCAGCGGCCGATACCATCAGGCAACGGGGCACCTTCCCATACTTTTGGCAGCCGCCATCTTGGACGAACTGTGGCCGCTCGCAAACCCGGATTTTCGCCGACAAGTAGAACAAAACAAATAGTTCCCGGTGCCTGGACAAAAAAGCTTCCGAGAGCCCTCGGTATAATTTTTGCACATGTAGCGGCAGACAGAAGTCGGTGTATCCTTATGGCGCCGGACAACGTGGCATGACACGGTCGCCATTGTTCGCCGCATTTTGAGTCCATCTTTCCTCATCGGCCGACCCGCCGGACCGGCCGGGTCGCCATGTTCCGGACACGCTCGCTCCGGACCGGGTGGCGCGGGGCGTATCACCCGGCCCGAGTCGCCCGGTGCAGCTGTTCTGGACAAATGGTCGCCGGCAGTCCTTGACACCAGGAAGGCGTCAGAAGGAGGAATACTGGCGCACGACCTTGCTACGCATCGATGGCACTCGGCGCAGGCGGCTTTAATGTCATCCCGGAAATTGGGAAGGTGATTAGCATTGCATGTCGGCACGCTGCATGTGTCGATTGGTTGAAGTAGACCTGGTGATGGCCTCGCTGTTTTACGTTTCGTGTGTGGCGTTTTGTAGGATGAAGAAGTTTCATAGCTTATTATAATAAAATGTAAACTAATTCAGTCAATGCAAAAGTTACTTAAAATAGCTAATGCTAAAATGTGCGTAATATTCAGTCCACATTCGTATGTGAGAAACATGCCCTTGGTAAAGGTATGCGAGATTATCATTATTTCTTAGTTGGTAACGCAATGCATAACGCGATCCTGTAATGAGTCAAATTCCTCCCACATGTCGAACAATGCACCATGCTTTGTAAGTGACAACGCACCAAAACCGCAACTATGTTTGCATGTTCAAAAGAGTGTAGCGGGAGTGATGGTCTCAGCATTGCAATGTATCGTCAGCGCCGCAGACTGGTTATTGATTCACCTTTTTTGGAAGGATTCAATCAAGATTCATTTTGGAATATGCATGATTCAGTCACCGTTTGATTCATGGATAACCATTTTGAGAAATGATTCTTTCCGATTCAATTTGTTAAAAAATCAAATCACGTTTGACTCCCCATTGAAATAGCATTGCACAGTCATTTTGATTCGATCAGCCTTGTTTTATGCGGGTTTTGATTCAATCATGATTCATGAATAAACCAAATCCGTTGGTGAATCGATACTTCTTTGATTCAAGGGATTTTGATTGAACGATTCCAATCGATTCAATCAGAGTCGAATCAATAATCAATCAGGTCAGCGGCTCCACGGAATTTACGGAAGTAAAACGGCGATAGAAGCCACGCCAATACAGTTATTTTCTGAAGTTTTCCAACCAAATAATAATACTTTTTAAGTGAATCCGTATTAATTTCGCTTGTTTTTGGTAGTTTTCTTTCATGGAAAACGGTCATTTACAAGCAATTTCCATCAACACATGCTGCCGAACTGGCAGCTTTTTCAGCTTTGCAGTTGCTAATTTACATGCTCCTTACAATCAAGTGTTATCTATGGTTATGTACATTTGGGTTGGTATCATGGTAAAATAGAGAAGAAAATGGCATTTATTGTGTTTTTTTCTTCTTAAATTGTTACTGATGACACATTAATTTATATAATGCATTTATCGTTATCTTTATTTTAAGGCAATAGTGCATATAACAGCATTAATTATCTCTCAATATTGTATAACGTTTAGGCAACTTGGAAACAGCAACTAACCACCGATGTCAAATTCCTCCCACATTTCGAACAATGCACCATGCTTTGTAAGTGACAACGCACCAAAACCGCAACTATGTTTGAATGTTCAAAAGAGTGTAGCGGTCTTTATTTCTGAACTTATGATCATACAATTTTATTTGCACATTGTTTGATGGTACTTGTTCGTATTATGCAGCCCTAGTCGTGACCGAGCGATATTTTGAACTTCATAAATCACCGCATCATTAATTTTGGTGAATGACCTAATAGTCCAGATGCTATCTCAGCATACGAAGCCAAGCATCAATAACAATATAAATTATTGATTTGTAAATTGTAAGCAACAACTTTTCTACGTTTCCAACATGCTGTTTGCAATTGAAAGAACTCGCATGATCTTTTGAACTGTCCGCTCCGTTAGCGGTCTTTTGTTCAGCAGATGTTATTGTCTGCCGATTAGTGAGACAGCTCTGTCTGTCTGTTAACGATTACACGAACAATACAAAACAAAACACCGCAAACATAATTTGACGTACATGCAAATGTGAACATTTGTAAAACAGAAAATTAATTGGACGGGAAATCCGTTGTGTTCTTAGCTTTCCATGAAGCTAAACTTAACACGAATTTCATAAGCTCCTACTTAACGGAAGTGCTTTTGCCCATGTCAACTTGGCTGGGCCTAGACTCAAGACCTTTCCTATGTCCGCTATAAGTACAGAGTTAAAATTGATCTTTTGTTTTTGTAATCATTCGACATGTTACTGATGTATGAGATGTACCATATTTGATTATTGTAAAGCGTTTACGTTACGTTAAGCGTTTTTACGTTAAGCGTTACGTTAAGCGTTACGTTAAGCGTTACGTTAAGTGTTTACGTTAAGCGTTTTTAAGGCATTTACAATATAAACGGCATATAATTATCGTTCGACAATAAATATCGCATTGGTCCACAAATCAAAGTGATAAACCATAAGAATTAAAAAAAAAATCATTTTGTGCTTTGAACCATTCGCTGATGCGAGTCGGACATCATAACATTCACTGCAACAATAAAATGAAGCCTTTTCATCACGAAAATTAATTGTTTATAAGTTATGACATACTGTGCGGTAACGTCACATCAAATCAAAGTTCAACAATTCAGGTCCGAAGGTTTTTATATTAAAATGGGTGAAAATATATTTTATTTTTCGATCCAACTCACGTCCTTTGAAGTTTGAACCTTCCACTGCACAATTAGCTTTGAAGGCAACTCATTATTTTCTTGTAATACCAGTAAGGCGCCGTAGTTGGCGATAAACGAGCGAGCGCGAACGAAATGTATGGTGAATTTCAACTCGATCGGGCAAGCAGTTTCTGAGATACAAAAAAGGGTGAGCACGTGCGCACGTGCAGAGGCACCCCCTGACTTGTGGGAAAGTGGCGGCTAAGAGGTCCCTAACCACACACCAAATTTGAACACAATCGCCTCAGCCGTTCCTGAGATACAGAATAGGGGTGTGCACGTGCGCACGTGCAGTCATCCCACCCCTGAGTTGTGTGGAAGTGGCGGCGGAGGGGTCCCTAACCACACACCAAATTTGTACACAATCTGCCCAGCCGTTGCGGAGTTATTGCGATTAAACACTTTTCAACACCCCTCCCGCGGCACGCGCCACGCGCAGTGGTATTCACCCACATCAGTCGGCACAGGTCTCAAACAGGATAGGTTAGATGGGACAAGTTTTAGTCGGTGGAGATCTGGCATCACAACTGACCTATCAATGCTTACCTTGCTAATTACCACCAAACCACAATTTTTCAACATATTATATTCTTACCAAAATATTACAAAATGCTGAGGGACATTTCAAGCCAAAAATAACATGTAAAAGTTGTGTAGTTAAGGAATGGATCGTCGAACTAAGACTTCTATACCAAAACTTCTCAGAAACTTGTATTTTATTTTCAGCGCAATAATCCTTCGTGAAAACGGCTAATATGATTGATTTTGACCATGATATTCCATATACAAATGGGGCACCGAAGTGAAAAGTCACCACCAACTCTTTCAATGCCGTCTTGAGAGATACTGTATCAGGGCAGAAGTAAGAGATCACAAGGAAGCGTACTGCGCTTTCAAACATGCACATACCAACGCAACGTTTTGGGTACGTCCCAGGGTGATCAGCCAGAAAAGAGTGAGAGGAGTTGAGAGATCGAAAGCAAGATCAACAAGGCCGCCCATCTTGACCAAACGTAGTGGCTTTTGAACATTATGATCATTTGGCGCTGCCAAGTGTACATGCGGCGTGCAGGGGTGGATCCAGATGGCATCGGTGTCACGCTTCTTCCAAAAAAACGACTAAAATTGGTCGACAAATGGCCCGTGTCTTGATTTTAATGAAATATTTCAACAGCGTTTATTACTACGGAAGGTCCGTTTTTTTTGTTAACTCGTTTTCTAATGCATAAGAAGCAATATCTGATACGGTTTTATAAATTTTCCGTTTTGACCTCCAAACCCCCTTTGTTGGCCGTTTTGGATCCGCGACTGGCGCGTGCCGCGCGTGCTTTCGGGCCCGCCCATTGGCCATCTCCCAACTCCTCTCAGCTCCGTTCCAGCTGTCGCACCCGCCGTGTGTACCGCCTCCAGTGTCACACTTCACACTTCGCACTGCCGAGAGCTTCGAAACCTTCGAGCGCCGCGCGTCGTCTCGCACTTACTGCCAGTCTCATGGTGAACGAGGAGCGCAGGCGAACTGCGGCGCCGACCGACAGCCTGGTCTATATATGCCCTCGGTGGCGTGCCGTGACACCCGCAAATCGTCCACGCGTCACCGAACTGATGCCACCTGGTAGGCAGCGGCGCGCCCAGGGGCAGGAAAATAGACAGCTTGGATGGTCCCGGATCCAGGGGTGGTCCCCGCGCCCGGCCACCCGGTCTGACGCGGCGCTCTGTCCCACGCGCTCAGACCACGCCTCTGTGGTCAATTACATGATCGCCCGATCGAAATAAGCCCTTCAAGGTATTTTGGCGCGGACTGGAATACATTGAATGACATTTTGGCGTCCCTGATTTCAGCCGGCCGTCGTTGGGTCAACGTTAGGGAGCCGGCTGGCGAGCGGCTCGGTCCGCTTGTTGTCCTGTTTTCCTGCTGTCCGGTGCCGCGCTCTGACCTTGCTGTGACAGTGCAGCGAATTCGGTCGGCCAAAAACGCCCATACAATGCCAGCGCCGTACATGTGAAAGGTATCCGAGGCACCAGCACTGAAATAGAACCGAGAACGCAGCAGGATATGATTTGGTGCGATTTGGGTGTGTTATCGACGCGAAGACCGGTGGTCGACGGCTTGTCCCGGAGGTGGGTGGACCTCTTCTTTGCCGTCACTGAAAGAAGCGGATTTTTGTGCACAATATATGGTGCATATATGGCACCTGACCTGAGGGCGACACCTGGCCTGAGGGCGGCACCTAGACTGAGAGCGGCACCTGTCCTGAGGGCGGCACCTGTCCTGAGGGCGGCACCTGACCAGAGGGCGACACCTGACCTAAAAGCAGCACCTGACCTGAGGGCGGCATCTGGGCCGAGGGCGGCAACTGGTCTAAGGGCGGCATCTGACCTGAGGGCGGCACCTGACCTGAGGGTGGTAATTTACCCGAGGGCGGCACCTGGCATAAGGGCGGCATTTGACCTGAGGGAGGTGCCTCGCCAGAGGGCGGCACGTGATCTGAGGGCGGGACCTGGCTTGAGGGCGGCATCTGGCCTGAGGGCGGTACATGACCTGAGGGAGGCACCTGGTCAGGGGCGGCACCTAGCCTGAGGGCGGCTCCTGGTCTGAGGGCGGCTCCTGGTCTGAGGGAGGCTCCTGGTCTGAGGGCAGCACAGTCATTATATGAAACCCCGTAAGCAAGCTTATTTCTGAGCCTTCGGCGCGGAGGGGAGCCGCCGAGAGAGCGGCGCAGGGGCCCCCTGTATCCGTCCCTGCCATTTTGGTATGACGGTACCAAATACATGCGTACAAAAATGAATTTACATTTCCACGAGACGTTTCAATGTTTTAATTAGCACGTGCAGATCGCTTATTGTGACTTGTCCACCACAAGCTACAAGCTTTCGAGATTCAATAACAATGTCGCCGCCTATAGTTGAAAGACTACAGTCAAAGTCCTAGCTGTCTATGACAAGGCGCGGCTCGATATCACTCAAGTCGAGAGCCGAATCTAGTTTACTTTCCTCCTCCCGGCGCTCGTCAGTGACGTCACATGAATTCAGCTGTTCATACAAAGTAGGATGTGACATGTCCAGCTATACGTCCGTGCATGGATCAGCTGGTCGAGACTTGCTGTTTCAAGCCCTCTTCTAGGATCTGGCGCTCGAAGGTAAGCCAATAAAAAAACGAAGACCCACATGTCGCGAAAACACGACGGGATGTCCTGATGGGGAGAACGGCTCGATTGTTCCGGCCTTCGGAAATGAATAGGCTCTGCGTAGCCATCCTGCGTAAAGGACAAAACCGTTACTCTAGCGCCTCAGTTGGGCGCATGCTGTTGACATGTGCTATGAGTCAAGTAAGTCATCCTGCCAGACAATACATCTGTAGTTGCAGATATAAGCAAACTGCCATCCTGCCATAGAATAGAGCAGGCGTAAACTTGCCCGACAATGTATCAATGTATCGACTCTTCCTCGCCCGGTCACAGTTGCCCGGTCACAGTTGCCCTCGCCCGGTCACAGTTGCCCTCGCCCGGTCACAGTTGCCCTCGCCCGGTCACAGTTGCCCTCGCCCGGTCACAGTTGCCCTCGCCCGGTCACAGTTGCCCTCGCCCGGTCACAGTTGCCCTCGCCCGGTCACAGTTGCCCGGTCACAGTTGCCCTCGCCCGGTCACAGTTGCCCTCGCCCGGTCACAGTTGCCCTCGCCCGGTCACAGTTGCCCTCGCCCGGTCACAGTTGCCCTCGCCCGGTCACAGTTGCCCTCGCCCGGTCACAGTTGCCCTCGTCCGGTCACAGTTGCCCGGTCACAGTTGCCCTCGCACGGTCACAGTTGCCCTCGCCCGGTCACAGTTGCCCTCGCCCGGTCACAGTTGCCCTCGCCCGGTCACATTTGCCCTCGCCCGGTCACAGTTGCCCTCGCCCGGTCACAGTTGCCCGGTCACAGTTGCCCTCGCCCGGTCACAGTTGCCCTCGCCCGGTCACAGTTGCCCTCGCCCGGTCACAGTTGCCCTCGCCCGGTCACAGTTGCGCTCGCCCGGTCACAGTTGCCCTCGCCCGGTCACAGTTGCCCTCGCCCGGTCACAGTTGCCCTCGCCCGGTCACAGTTGCCCTCGCCCGGTCACAGTTGCCCGGTCACAGTTGCCCTCGCCCGGTCACAGTTGCCCGGTCACAGTTGCCCTCGCCCGGTCACAGTTGCCCTCGCCCGGTCACAGTTGCCCGGTCACAGTTGCCCTCGCCCGGTCACAGTTGCCCTCGCCCGGTCACAGTTGCCCTCGCCCGGTCACAGTTGCCCTCGCCCGGTTACAGTTGCCCTCGCCCGGTCACAGTTGCCCTCGCCCGGTCACAGTTGCCCTCGCCCGGTCACAGTTGCCCTCGCCCGGTCACAGTTGCCCTCGCCCGGTCACAGTTGCCCTCGCCCGGTCACAGTTGCCCGGTCACAGTTGCCCTCGCCCGGTCACAGTTGCCCTCGCCCGGTCACAGTTGCCCTCGCCCGGTCACAGTTGCCCTCGCCCGGTCACAGTTGCCCTCGCCCGGTCACAGTTGCCCTCGCCCGGTCACAGTTGCCCTCGTCCGGTCACAGTTGCCCGGTCACAGTTGCCCTCGCACGGTCACAGTTGCCCTCGCCCGGTCACAGTTGCCCTCGCCCGGTCACAGTTGCCCTCGCCCGGTCACATTTGCCCTCGCCCGGTCACAGTTGCCCTCGCCCGGGCACAGTTGCCCGGTCACAGTTGCCCTCGCCCGGTCACAGTTGCCCTCGCCCGGTCACAGTTGCCCTCGCCCGGTCACAGTTGCCCTCGCCCGGTCACAGTTGCGCTCGCCCGGTCACAGTTGCCCTCGCCCGGTCACAGTTGCCCTCGCCCGGTCACAGTTGCCCTCGCCCGGTCACAGTTGCCCTCGCCCGGTCACAGTTGCCCGGTCACAGTTGCCCTCGCCCGGTCACAGTTGCCCTCGCCCGGTCACAGTTGCCCGGTCACAGTTGCCCTCGCCCGGTCACAGTTGCCCTCGCCCGGTCACAGTTGCCCTCGCCCGGTCACAGTTGCCCTCGCCCGGTTACAGTTGCCCTCGCCCGGTCACAGTTGCCCTCGCCCGGTCACAGTTGCCCTCGCCCGGTCACAGTTGCCCTCGCCCGGTCACAGTTGCCCGGTCACAGTTGCCCTCGCCCGGTCACAGTTGCCCGGTCACAGTTGCCCTCGCCCGGTCACAGTTGCCGGTCACAGTTGCCCTCGCCCGGTCACAGTTGCCCTCGCCCGGTCACAGTTGCCCTCGCCCGGTCACAGTTGCCCATGGGCCCAACGCATTATGATGCACCGTCCAACAGCTTCGAGGACTGGGTGTTCCGGAGCTAGCTTCGAGGACTGGGTGTTCCGGAGCTAGCTTCGAGGACTGGGTGTTCCGGAGCTAGCTTCGAGGACTGGGTGTTCCGGAGCTAGCTTCGAGGACTGGGTGTTCCGGAGCTAGCTTCGAGGACTGGGTGTTCCGGAGCTAGCTTCGAGGACTGGGTGTTCCGGAGCTAGCTTCGAGGACTGGGTGTTCCGGAGCTAGCTTCGAGGACTGGGTGTTCCGGAGCTAGCTTCGAGGACTGGGTGTTCCGGAGCTAGCTTCGAGGACTGGGTGTTCTGGAGCTAGCTTCGAGGACTGGGTGTTCCCGAGCTAGCTTCGAGGACTGGGTGTTCTGGAGCTAGCTTCGAGGACTGGGTGTTCCGGAGCTAGCTTCGAGGACTGGGTGTTCCGGAGCTAGCTTCGAGGACTGGGTGTTCCGGAGCTAGCTTCGAGGACTGGGTGTTCCGGAGCTAGCTTCGAGGACTGGGTGTTCCGGAGCTAGCTTCGAGGACTGGGTGTTCCGGAGCTAGCTTCGAGGACTGGGTGTTCTGGAGCTAGCTTCGAGGACTGGGTGTTCCGGAGCTAGCTTCGAGGACTGGGTGTTCTGGAGCTAGCTTCGAGGACTGGGTGTTCCGGAGCTAGCTTCGAGGACTGGGTGTTCTGGAGCTAGCTTCGAGGACTGGGTGTTCCGGAGCTAGCTTCGAGGACTGGGTGTTCCGGAGCTAGCTTCGAGGACTGGGTGTTCCGGAGCTAGCTTCGAGGACTGGGTGTTCCGGAGCTAGCTTCGAGGACTGGGTGTTCCGGAGCTAGCTTCGAGGACTGGGTGTTCCGGAGCTAGCTTCGAGGACTGGGTGTTCTGGAGCTAGCTTCGAGGACTGGGTGTTCCGGAGCTAGCTTCGAGGACTGGGTGTTCCGGAGCTAGCTTCGAGGACTGGGTGTTCTGGAGCTAGCTTCGAGGACTGGGTTTTCCGGAGCTAGCTTCGAGGACTGGGTGTTCCGGAGCTAGCTTCGAGGACTGGGTGTTCCGGAGCTAGCTTCGAGGACTGGGTGTTCCGGAGCTAGCTTCGAGGACTGGGTGTTCCGGAGCTAGCTTCGAGGACTGGGTGTTCCGGAGCTAGCTTCGAGGACTGGGTGTTCCGGAGCTTGCCAGTCGCCTGACAGTGCCGTCCAACAGCTTCGAGGACTGGGTGTTCCGGAGCTTGCCAGTCGCCTGACAGTGCCGCCAGTATTCACACCCTCCTCTTCAGCTGCGCGATCAACTCTGTATTATATAATGCTGTACCTAGAAAGTGTCTGGTGATCTCAAAAGGAAATACACTTGATTTATAAAATGTGCAAAGGTGGTTTTCCGGGTCTAAAATTAAAATCAAAGAAGTATAGCGAAGTAACAGATTTGCTATACATTCCGTTACATTTTCTGTAAAGTAACGGCATAAGGAGCCATTGTACCAACACTAGAGGTAATTACAATTTAACAATTTGTTTATAGGACTTCACGGTATTGTGCCTCCACACATTATGTCGAAATATAGTTCAATTTTAGTCATTTTGGAGATTGTAATGAGACAATATGGGCATTTTCCAATACAATGATACAACTCTGAAATTCAGAGGACACCCTCGCTGGTACCGTCTGCGTGTAGGTAAGTGACAGCGCGTTCATCCATTTCACTCTGAAACTCTGTCAGGTTCTGTCTCATGGTCCAGTGGTCGAAGAAACATCCACCAGACTGTAGACTGCCCTTGGTCGGCATTTGGTGACATGATTTGTTCCAATTTTCCTCATTTAACACGCAGGCTTCAAATTATCAGAATGGACTAATACAGCAAACAAACGCCATCCGAACAACCAAACAATCTAACGACCGCAGCCCGTTTTCCAGAATGGCTTGCGTTATCGAATTGCGGTTTTTGACAATGGCAGACATTCACATTGGCAAACATCTTTACCGCATGGTAGTAATGATGAGCCAAACATTGCTGTTTTTTATTATAAATATGCAATCCAAAGTTCCAGAACTACGTCAGATGTCCTTTCTTCTAGGAAATTCCGCAAGCTAAAAATGATATTCATTCAATTCAGCGTTACGACGAACCGATGACGATGACTATGGCTTCGTTATGACGAAGACTACCGATGTGACGCCGCGAAGCGGCGTGAAAATGTTAATTTTAGGTCCTGGAAAACGAAATGTTAATATTGGAACCAGACCGTGAGGCGAGATGGCTTTGGGAGATGGTCCTGGCCTGTTTCCACTATGAGCTCTTCGGTCCAGCATATTGTGCACCGCTGGAGCAGCTTCCGGGTGCCGATCTCCTCGTCTTTGCGTTCGCGTGGCCTTTTTCGGAACTCGGCAAACTAGCTAAACATGTAGCCTGCTTGAAACTTAAAAGTGAATATTTTATGAAGGGAATGGGCACTGGGGCCAGCAATTCCCGCCAAGGAGAGCCTCTGCCAGACACTCAATTACATTCTTTTTGCCATTTTTCAAATTTGTATAAGCAATTGCGAAACTTGTGTCATGCCGCGAAGCGGCGCGAAAATTTCCAGTTTTTGACACTAGATAGCTGGATTTGTACTGCACTGCAAAGGCAATTTTTACGATAAATTGTTATTTTTTCCCTCAAAAAGTGTGTGTGTGTGGGAAGGGGGGTCGACCCTCCCCCGCCTTCTAAAAGTGGGGGGAGTTTGCCCAGACCTCTTCCGACCCTCCCGTCGGCGACGCCCCTGGCTGACAAATATTGCAGTACACACTCCTGAGAGGAAAATGGTTAAATTGTTTTGTACTACCATCACTTTTTTTTGTACCCCCTCCGTACCTTTTTTCTTTTATTTTTGTTATTTTTGTACCCCCTCCGAATTCAAAAACGCATCAGACTTATCAAATAACCATTTTGAAACCCAAGAAAACATTGCACCAGGTGGGTCAGAGTACAGCACATTACCGCTCATTATGACCGCGCCGACCACGGATAGCAGCTATAGCAGCTATATAGGTGGTATATAGGTGCTCCAGCTATAGCAGGCGCTCCAGGCGACGGCTAGAAACTCCTGGGCAGGCTCGAGGGCCCCGTTCACAGACTGAATGGCCCTCTGGATAAGCTTGAGAGGGGCCTGCACAGACTCAATGGTCCCTTGGCAAGCCTAGAGGCCCCTAAGCAGACTCTAATAGCCCCTGGGCTGGTTCGAGAGGCCCCTGAACAGGATCAATGTACCATTGGGAAAGCTCGAGAGGCCCCTGAACAGACTAATGGCCCCTAAACAGGTTCAAGAGGCCCTTGAGCAGACTCAATGGGCCCCTGGGCAGGCTCGAGAGGCCCCTGGGCAGGTTCGAGAGGTCCCTGAACAGACTCAATGGGCGCCTGGAGCAAGCTCGAGAGGCCTCTGGGCAGGCTCTAATGGCCCCTTGGCAGGTTCGAGAGGCCCCTGAACAGACTCGATGGTCCTCTAGGAAAACTATAATGGGCCCCTGGGCAGGTTCAAGAGGCCCCAAAACAGACTATAATGGCCCCCTGGCCAGGCTCGAGAGGCCCTGAACATACTCAATAGGCCCCTGGACATGCTCGAGAGGCCACTGGGCAGGTTTGTTGGGCCATGGGTTTGCTCAATTGGCTTCTGGACAAGAGGACATGCTCTAGAGGCCCCTGGACAGGTTTCTGGGCCCCTGAGTGGGCTCAATGGACCCCAGGGCATGCTCGAAAGGTCCCTGGGCATGTTTTTGCGCCCTTGAGTGGGCTCAATGGGCCCCTGGACATGCTCCAGAGGCCCCTGGACAGTTTGTTGGGCCCCTCGGTGAGCTCAATGTGCCCCTGGACATACCCAAGAGGCCCCCTGGGCCGGCTTCGAAAGCCCTTCAGTGTCTCTGAGGGCCCTTGCCATGCACCAGTGACCCTTGCCTAGTTTGAGGGCTCCTCTGTGACTTTTTGAAAGCCATTTAGCTAATGCAAATGGTATCTAGGCCAATCTCGGCGGGAGCCCCTGTGACCCGTGAGGGCCCCCCTTCATCAGACTTATCAAATAACCATTTTGAAACCCAAGAAAGCATTGCACCAGGTGGGTCAGAGTACAGCACATTACCGCTCATTATGACCGCGCCGACCACGGATAGCAGGTGCTCCAGCTATAGCAGGCGCTCCAGGCGACGGCTAGAAACTCCTGGGCAGGCTCGAGGGCCCCGTTCACAGACTGAATGGCCCTCTGGATAAGCTTGAGAGGGCCCTGCACAGACTCAATGGCCCCTTGGCAAGCCGAGAGGCCCCTAAGCAGACTCTAATAGCCCCTGGGCTGGTTCGAGAGGCCCCTGAACAGGATCAATGTACCATTGGGCAGGGGGCAATTGTACCATTTGCAATTGCCATTACCATTGCAATTGTACCATTAGGTAGGGGCCCTACCCAAGAGTAGGGGGCAATTGCCCCCATTGCCCCCCCCCTGGCTGCGCCCCTGGTCATGCTGCATATTGGGAGACGTGTCTTGACGAAACAAACACATTGGTACCAGTTTCACTCTTCTATCTTCATTCTGTCGCAATTTATATCACTTCGTTGTACAAAAGTAACTGAGTAACGGAGTAACTGTAACTTCCGTTATTTTTTTTTGACGATGTAACGGAGTAACGAGTAACGAGTTACTTTTTTGGAGTAACGGAGTAACAAGTAACGAAGTTACATTTTGAAGTAACGGTGCCCACCTATGTGGCTATCTCAGTTCAAAACCAATACAAAGGTGAAACATTGCCTTTTTATATATCGCGGAGTCGAGACTGGCTCAATATTATTACAAGCACCAGTGGGCATGCAGAGCCAGTAAACATTTCTGAAGCCACGAACACAACCTGAAATATTGGGGGAGAAACAACCTGTCGTGTGACCACTTGGTGCTTATACCTTTATAGATGTTTACCGTTAGAATGGTGCAAAACAAGCACAATAAAAGTGCGTAACAAAATACGCTTTACGCAACCATTTCTCATTAGGCAGTTAGTTCGCCTCTGAATGGATCAATCTATCAGGACACAGTGAACCCATGCGATATTCCCACCAGTCCCTCTGCAGTTCGAAGAAAAGTGTCCGGTTTCAGGCGCAAATCCCGATATGGCTGGGCTCCCGACCGGGCGCCTCAGTGCCGGTGGATCCGCGTTTCCAACATGCATCGGGTATTTTCAGGAAAAGACGGGTAATATTGTTCACTGGGAAATACCGAACTCTCATACATTTTCCACAAATATAACCGTACCGAATCAGGAATGCAACTTCCGGTCTTGTCTTCTCGCTATTCACGCACCATGAGTATACGATAATTCCTGGAAATTTTGCGTAATTCGGAATTCCTAAATGATCAGTTTCCCCCTTGTTTTATTATTGAGTAATTCGTTGTGTTCTTCCTGCTGAAATGACACACATTGATGAACAGGAAGTCGACCGTTGTTCCTTATAACGCAATTATGACGTCATTGTAAACAATTGCAATACGTTATCACCGTCCCTTTCCCGATTGGCGATTATATAACGGTTGGAGCAATGCTGCACACACTGTACGGTATATTGTCCCAAGCTGTTCTACATTGTTACACCAGATAACATAATGTGGAGATCATTTCTTTTGTCTGTTAGTTCGCGATATAGTTTAGTGACTGCTTTTATTACCCCTCCGCTCACTCTCGCATCTTCCTTGCGCGTACTTCTCGCGCGGCTAGAAAACTATCATTTCGGCTATCATTTCATGCAGATAGCTTAACCCGCGCCATGCCGATGCTCGGCGCCACCTTCGCCGTGCCGAGGGAGGGGGCGGGGTTCGACGCCTCCCCCTCTAACTCAGTTTCTATGAAACGTAGACAAAAACCGAAAACATGGCTCGAAAGCTCGTCAAAATGAATTTTGGAAATATTTCCGGCATTTGTTTTATCAGGTCAATATTAAGGTCACCAGAGGTCATCAAGGGTCAGATTTGCAAGTTTTAGGACTTCGCTCCAGAAACCCCCAGATATCAAAGGAACTATGATAGCTAGGAACAAACACACAAAATAAATACATAGCTCTTAAAAATTGAATCGCAAAGCTGTCCTTAGATTAATCTCAGGTTAATAGTTTAGGCTCTAAAGGTCATCAAATGTCAAAACGGCCATTTTTTAGCAAAACAGTTTCCACAAATATCTTTTTACCTAATAAAGATAAGGCAATGATTTTGACGCCATCGTGTTTGTTTCATCAAGGCACTTTGAATCATATGCATGATGACCAGGTTAGGTCAACTTATAAATTTGACTTCAGGTCAAGGTCAAGTGGTGACCCAATTAGGTAATGTTGCACATTGGGAGACGTGTCTCGACGAGACAAACACGTTGTAGCCAGTTTCACTTCTCTTTCTTGATTTTGTCGAGAGTTATTGGCAAAAAAGTGTTGGTGACCTCAGATGACCTCATCTGACCATATAAGGGTCACTGAGAAAAATGTGCACCTTGAACTTCAAGAATGGCCTATGATAACATTAATCGAAAGGAATTGGGCTAATATCATTCGTATCCTCAGAATAGGAAGCATTTTATTATTTCCCCATTGACTTATAATGGGGAGGTCACGCAAATGACCCGACCTTAGGTCACCGATATACCAAATCCGAGATAGACGAATTGTAGGTACTATTGCGCTTATCAAATCCTGTAAGTACGAAATCGATCGGCCAAAAACTGTGGCTGTGGTACGACCGGATTTTTTTTTGTAGGTTGGGTCACGTGAGCTGGCCTTGTGACCTGACCTGACATGACCCGAAGTCAAAATTTTCACACTATGTGAGTAATTAATGTGTTAACAGCTGTGCCAAAAACGGCGGCGCTGTGCGGGTATCCTCGAAAAATATCGGGGGGGGGGGGGGGGGCGTCTTAACGCCCTCCCCCCGGCACGGCGCGGGTTAAAGGGAAGTGTCGACCTTAACCCTCGCCCGGGTAGGGCAAAATCACTTCGTGTTCGGGTACTTCGTGTAAGGTCAAGTGGTACGACCCCCCCTTGGCGTTTCGCCCCTAATGAAGCTAGAGCTTCGATTCAAAGACGAGCGTGTCGCTTGTGACGAGAGGAAGCCGCTGATACCCGATTTTAAGGTATTGGGTCATTAGGTGGCCTCTAAGGCCATGTCAATGACCCAAAAGTCATCAAAATTGAAAATGCGCATAAATTGAGTTTTATCGAGCTAGAATCGTGAATGAGCATATCATACTGCTTAATAGGTGCCAAATTCGTAATCAGCGTCACAAAATGACCTAAAAACTTCCAAATTCCAAAAAGGTCATGTCAGGTCATCTGAGGCCAGTGACCTCAGTTGACCTGTGAATGTGCATGACCCCAGTGGAACATATAATTATCTAAAATGAATCCCAAATTTGAAATCAGCGTCACAAATTGTCCTAGAAACCGCCAGAAGCCCAAAAAAGTCATCTGAGGTCATCGGAGGTCAATGACCTCAGTTGACCTCTGAAAAGGTCAATCGGGGTCCCAATCTCAGTGGAAACCACAACTGTCACCTGGAAACACCTTTGCATATGCTCCTGAACAACATACACCCGGAAACTGCACAAGTTACAAGCATCGATCTGCGGGACGCCAGTTGCGCCTGACATGACCTTGAGAAACAGGTCATAGGTCACGGGTCATGAGGGTTAAAAATTCAAATTTTCAGATTATGTGTCAAATTTTTCAAACGTAGGGTACTGAAAGTTTCATCGTAATCGGTTACAAATTACGCGAGTTATTCTAGAAACTCGGGCATCAAAACAGGGGGGGTGGCATCAACAGGGGGGGTGGCATCCACCCCCTACCCGGGCGAGGGTTAACATGGGGTTTTGAACTGAGATAGCAGAATTGTAGCTTGGATATATAAATCATATGATCCAATGTTCGTTTTCCTCAAAACACTACCTCAACGGTTCTAGAGCAGATTTTCGAACGAACCGCCAAGGTTTATACCAGATGGGAGGTTTACACCAGATTGACTGATGACGTCACAGCATTATAGCCCAAAGAACTTGGCTCTATTTCGCCATACTTGGGGGCCTTGGTGACTGCCGTCCGCCCCGCAGTTTTTGTCCCGCATGAAAATAGTGGTGTTCAGACTAGCATTCGCACGGTGTGTACAGTAAGTTTGACCAATCAGCGATGAGCTGGCTCTAGCGAGCTCAACAGTGATTGGTCAAGCTTATTGTACACAGCACACCACGTCTTATTGAACACGGTTATAATTTATGCATTATTGTCACGGTAGATAACGGCGGCTGCGAATTCCTTTTGCATTTGTGGAAGTAATTATTGACAAGGCCGTAATCCGTATAATAATTCATACTTTAAGATTGAGTGCGTTCCATTCGTTTTTGAACGATGACGCTGAAATGCTGCTTGTGTGGGTCTAGGGCGAACGTTTTTAAGTCAGTATTTGTTGGCCTAGCCAAAGAGAAACAATCCTTTCCAAATAAAATACTTTATCACAGACTGATGAGTAACGTGTTCCAGATCAGATTGGTACACTCACCTGTTTGACCTCCCCACCTTTGACCACTCAAGGGGTGATGGTAAGAGTATCATTTCCTGGCAGCGAATACTTGTCCTGTCCAACCAGTTAGCAAATTTAGAACACTTAATTTTAACATTTTCAGGGATGCGCTCGTTGTCTTTCATACTAAGATGACTCAAGTTTGTATTCCTTTGCGATTATCCTATTTATCAACTTTGGCAATACAGAACCTCATTTACCTGCTTCTGCTCCTTTCTGACATGAATTCCCCCAATTAGCACTACTGCTGATCCGAGTTTCAATTTCTGCCACAGTGCCTGACAAGCTCTGCCCACTTTGCATAAAAAATTGACACGTCAATGTAAATTTTTTTTGGACCTAGTGCCAGCAACGAGACTGATGAGTACGTGTTCCAGAACAGAGTTCGTCATGGGCTGGGCCTGGGCTGGACCTGGGCCGGGCCTAAACTTTAAGGAAATCAGTGGGCTCTGGATGGGCCTGGGCCTGACAATTTTGAAGTAATGCGCGCGTCGCACAAGCTCAGGTCAGAGCTCAAAAATATTTTAACCAGCAGTTCACTTACACAGCAACACACTGTTGCTGTGGCTGTGACTTTTTTTGGTTAGCATAGTTGGTTCATTGTTTCACATTTATAGTATACAAGTAAATATGCTAGGATAATGATTGCAAATTTTGTGAAAATAATGATATGCTTAATCTGAACGGGCCGGACCGGGCCGTTCAGATAGGTTCAGTTCAGGCCTCAATATTATGAATTTGACCGGACCTGGGCCGGGCCGGGACTTGGTGTTCATGGGCCTGAGCTGGGCCTGGCTGGGGGTTGGTGGGCCCGTGACGAACACTTTCCAGAGTTGTGCCCCAAATTCCCAAAAGCTGCCCCGATTTTGATATGTTGGTGCCAACTCTGCTCGATGTTATCTCGTTGAAACCTGCCACGTTTTGCAGACTGGCTTATAAGGTTATCAAGTGGACTTATGGTCATTTTTGGCCATTTCCAACTGATGTTGCACAAATGTGCACACATTTTGGGACACTGCGCCCATGTTGTTATCATAGTATGTTACAGGGAATCATGTCATGATTTCTTCTGTTTTTTTTCAGCTTCAACCATCACGTGCCTAACTCTCCTCAGCACCAGGCTCATCATCAAGTGTAGCTGCAGGCCTGTGTTCTACCTCGAAAAGTACTGCCCAACAGCCTCCTTCTACTCCTGCGCCCCCCACCTGATGTTGGCTGTTGTCTCACATTTTGGTACTGTGCTTATCGTGTGCAATATGGTGTTTAGCCAGCTTTATTCGACCAGCTCATGTACCTGCGAATTGTGAGCAGAGGTGTCGCTGCCTTCTAAAAAGTGTGTGGGGTCCACTGTTAGGGGGGCGCCATACCCAGAGGGGGGCGCCCCGGCCTAGAAGGGTGCAAACCCCATGAACTTCCTGGATTTCACTTGCTTAATTTTCCGGCCCCTCTTTCGCATAAAAAGAGCAATTGAACTTACTACCAATCCTTCCATATTGGAAGGATCGGGTTTATGCTAAACAAAATCACAGCGTCGCGAAAGAGCGTTATTGCTGATGAGAAGACATTTGCAATGCCCGGTCAACGGTGGTGAATCATGAATATACATATCGACGAACCAAGGCATAAATATCGAATATAAATGTCGTAGTTATGCAGCGGGCAATTCTTTTTTTTTCAATCGAAAAAAAACCAGCTTTGACAACTACATATATCCGCACAGCGTACGCTCATGCAAGGAAAGCGCCTTGCACATTAACATGGGACATATGCTTGACTAATGAGCGGCTAGTTTAACGGATCATATCGACTTCCACTCGATGCGTTTCACTCCACATATTCACAGCATTGGAACAAGTATATTTGGTATACATCAGATGAGTATCAATGTAATGTCTGAAAACCTCTGTAGGTAAACGTGAGAGCTGGACTGAAAGCTAGCAAACATATGAAACGCTGTTTCATAAATCTCCACTCGACTCTTAATCAATATATAAATAAATATAAAAACGTTGGCAGGCCAGCAATCGCCTCACTGCCGTTCTGTGTGAGCTCGAGGCCCGAAGCTGAGTCAGCTATGGATGCGGTTGGGAGGGGGGCACGGCTGGTGAGGTCGTCATCTCCAATTCAAAAGAAATCTCATATCCGATCCGAAGGGGTGCGCCGATCCAAGCGCCGGCACTCACGACTCGAGGGGCGACACCTGCACTCGCAGGGGCGCCGACTGCACAGTCACAACGCATTATGCCGCCCTTGGAAGGTATCTCGTCGCCTTCGGAAGGTATCTCGTCGCCCTCGAAAGGCATCATGCCGCCCTCGGAAGACATCTTGCCGTCCTTGGAAGGCATCTTGCCGCCCTCAGAGTGCATTATACCATCCTTATAAAACGTATTGTCGCCCTGGAAGGCATCATGCCGCCCTCGGAATGCATCATGCCGCCCTCAGAAGACACCTTGCCGCCCTCGGAAGACATCTTGCCGCCATCGGAAAAAAATGTCTGCCCTCAGAGCGCATTATGCCGCCCTGGAAGGGATCATGCCGCCTTCGGAAGACATCTTGCCGCCCTCGGAAGGCATTTTGCTGCCCTTAGAGCGCATTATACGCCCTCATAAGACGTCTTGCCGCCCTAAGAAGGCATTATGCCGCCCTCATAGTGCATTATGCCGCCCTGGAAGGTACCATGCTGCCCACGGAAGATATCTTGCCGCCCTCGGAAGGTATTTTGCCGCCCTCAGACCGCATTATAACGCCCTTCGAAGGCATCATGCCGCCCTCGGAAGACATATTGCCGCCCCCAGAAAAAAAAACATTTTGCCGCCCTCAGAGCGCATTATCCCGCACTTGGTAGGCATCATGCCACCCTGGGAAGGCATCTCGCCTCCCTCACAGCGCTTTATGCCGCCCTCGGAAGGCATCTTGCCGCCATCGGACCTGTAATCAAGGGGGCTCCACATTTTGGGAGAGGGGCGCACAGTGGCGTGCGTAGACATTCACGAAGGACCAGCTCATTGCCTTGAGGGGCACCAGCCAATCGACAAGGGCGCCACCAATATTGGCGAACATTTTGCAAGGAGGGAGGCGCCACTCCCTCCACACGTGCTCGTCGTGCCTTTAACATTTTGTGGGGCGCCGTCACTGGCCGGAGGAGCGCCTTCACTAGCCGGAGGAGCGCCTTCACTGGCCGGAGGGGGCGCCGTAACTGGTCGGAGGGGCGCCGTCGCTGGCCGGAGGGGCGCTGTCACGGGCCGGAGAGGCGCCGTCTATGGCAGGGGGCGCCGTCTATGACAGGGGCGCCGTCTATGGCAGGGGCGCCCTCACTGGCCAGGGGCGCCGTCACTGGCCGCAACAGCTCTGTCACTGGCCGGGGAGCGTCCTCACTGGCCGGAGTGGCGCCGTCACTGGCCGCAGGGGCGCCGTTACTGGCCGGAAGGGCGCCGTCACTGATCGGAGGGGCGCCAGCTTTGCATTGGCGCCTCCGGCCCAAAGGACCAGATCATGCCCTGAATGACCGTATACTCGGTACGCCACTGTGGGCGCACATGAGCTTGGGCCTTCACTGGCATAGGGGCGCAGACACATATGCTGGCGGGGCTTTTTAGTGGTTTTGTTTATTTTTCATTGGTTTTATTTTTTGGGAGTTTTATTTTTTGAGGGCGCCTCCGACGCCCTCTCAAAACCCAGAACAGACCCACTTTTTGAGGGGGCGCCTTCGGCGCCCGCTCAAAAGTGTGTGTGTGTGTGTGTGTGTGTGGGGTGTGGGGTGGGGGGCACCCGGACCCCCGGTAGTGATGCCCCTGATTGTGAGAGACTGGGTATGTTTATTAAATAAAACCGACACTTACCATGTGAACTGTGTTCGTGTGGCGCTGTGGATGACACTATATTAGCATGTTCAGTTTTCAGGCGACTGATTGCTCTCAACGTTAACAAGCACATAATTTTACCATATTTATTAAACTGAATGCCACAAGCCCGACAGATTTGCGCATCACAATTACAACTATACAGGCTGCATAATTGTGCTACAAGTGTTCGCTGATTTACTCAATTTCTGAACTGGCAGTGTTGAACAGATACATAAGCTCAGCTCGTGTGTTGACCTGACGAGCGCTGGAGAGTGAGGCAGCGCACACCTCGACAATGCAAAATCGTCAACGGTTTTTAGCCAACTGAACAGTCCCAAAAGCAGAAAACTGAACGTCTTTCTTTACACCGAGAAGCAAGTTATGAAGTTACTATTCGACATTCAAATTCAAATTAATTTAAAAGTTGCCATTGACGATCAGGCGTTATTTAAGCACAATCGAATTCCTCGCAACAAAACAAGTTGTAAGATATATAACATCGCCACATAGGCCACAATTGGAAACCTAACTTTGAACCTTGACATTAACCTTAGGTGAAGGTCACCAAATGTTAGAAAGAGGTCATACTGCATATCATTCAACACGTCTTGACGAAAATAACAAAATGGTGTCTATTTTATCGTTTTATCTTTATTCAGTCAAACATTATTGGGGAATAACATGTCACAAAAATAACATAAAATTACCAAATTTAGCATATTTGAAGACAAATAACCATCAATTTTATTTTTCCTGTTTGAACGTCACTTCTTTACACTTAACAAGAATAAAGTCAAAATAGGAAATACATTTGGCTTGGGTATCCAAAAAAGATTTAAAATAAAAAAATACTAACTTTTACATTTAAGGTCAAGGTCATCAAATGTCAGCAAGAGGTCATGATGCAAAACATTCAACTCGTCTTGATGAGAACAGGAAAATGACGTTTACCGTACCATTCTAGTTTTATTGAGTCAAAAGTTATTAGCGAATAACATATTTTTTATATAAAATAGCATGTAAAATGACAAAATTTGAGATATTTAGAGGCAAATATCCCTCAATGTTATTTTTGCACTTAATTGACACGTCCCTACACGTAAGAAAAGCATAGTGAAAAATTAGAAATATGTTTGAGAAAAGGTATGAAAAAAGTTGTACAATTTCGAAAACGTACTAAATTTGGAAATGTTCGAAAATGACAAAATCACCAACATCATGTTATAAAACAGCTCATTGCCATTCTAATAACATATAATACATATATATTGCTTCATACATTCTCCGCCATATGGGCTGACAAAGATTGACCTGCACCGTAACCTTATACAAATGCACGAGGCTAAATCTCCTGAACTGCTGCTTGCATTGCAATACAACTTTCACAGCTCACTTTAGCGCCACAGGCTACCCCATATACCAAATTGGGCCATAATCAGTGACATGACGGTGTCATTTTGGACTTTGTTTTTGTCGATTTGTCGTGGAATGCCCCAGCTACAAAAAGAAAAACATAGGGATTAATAATACGCTCTGAGGGCGGCAGAATTCCTTCCGAAGGCGGCAAAGTTTTCCGAGGGTGGCAAAATGCCTTCCCAGGGTGGCATGATGCCTACCAAGTGCGGGATAATGCGCTCTGAGGGCGGCAAAATGTTTTTTTTTTCTGGGGGCGGCAATATGTCTTCCGAGGGCGGCATGATGCCTTCGAAGGGCGTTATAATGCGGTCTGAGGGCGGCAAAATACCTTCCGAGGGCGGCAAGATATCTTCCGTGGGCAGCATGGTACCTTCCAGGGCGGCATAATGCACTATGAGGGCGGCATAATGCCTTCTTAGGGCGGCAAGACGTCTTATGAGGGCGTATAATGCGCTCTAAGGGCAGCAAAATGCCTTCCGAGGGCGGCAAGATGTCTTCCGAAGGCGGCATGATCCCTTCCAGGGCGGCATAATGCGCTCTGAGGGCAGACATTTTTTTCCGATGGCGGCAAGATGTCTTCCGAGGGCGGCAAGGTGTCTTCTGAGGGCGGCATGATGCATTCCGAGGGCGGCATGATGCCTTCCAGGGCGACAATACGTTTTATAAGGATGGTATAATGCACTCTGAGGGCGGCAAGATGCCTTCCAAGGACGGCAAGATGTCTTCCGAGGGCGGCATGATGCCTTTCGAGGGCGACGAGATACCTTCCGAAGGCGACGAGATACCTTCCAAGGGCGGCATAATGCGTTGTGACTGTGCAGTCGGCGCCCCTGCGAGTGCAGGTGTCGCCCCTCGAATCGTGAGTGCCGGCGCTTGGATCGGCGCACCCCTTTGGATCGGATATGAAATTTCTTTTGGGTTGGAACAGTGGACCCCACACACTTTTTAGAAGGCAGCGACACCTCTGCTCACAATTCGCAGGTACATGAGCTGGTCGAATAAAGCTGGCTAAACACCATATTGCACACGATAAGCACAGTACCAAAATGTGAGACAACAGCCAACATCAGGTGGGGGGTGCAGGAGTAGAAGGAGGCTGTTGGGCAGTACTTTTCGAGGTAGAACACAGGCCTGGAGCTACACTTGATGATGAGCCTGGTGCTGAGGAGAGTTAGGCACGTGATGGTTGAAGCTGAAAAAAAACAGAAGAAATCATGACATGATTCCCTGTAACATACTATGATAACAACATGGGCGCAGTGTCCCAAAATGTGTGTACATTTGTGCAACATCAGTTGGAAATGGCCAAAAATGACCATAAGTCCACTTGATAACCTTATAAGCCAGTCTGCAAAACGTGGCAGGTTTCAACGAGATAACATCGAGCAGAGTTGGCACCAACATATCAAAATCGGGGCAGCTTTTGGGAATTTGGGGCACAACTCTGGAAAGTGTTCGTCACGGGCCCACCAACCCCCAGCCAGGCCCGGCTCAGGCCCATGAACACCAAGTCCAGGCCCGGCCCAGGTCCGGTCAAATTAATAATATTGAGGCCTGAACTGAACCTATCTGAACGGCCCGGTCCGGCCCGTTCAGATTAAGCATATCATTATTTTCACAAAATTTGCAATCATTATCCTAGCATATTTACTTGTATACTATAAATGTGAAACAATGAACCAACTATGCTAACCAAAAAAGTCACAGCCACAGCAACAGTGTGTTGCTGTGTAAGTGAACTGCTGGTTAAAATATTTTTGAGCTCTGACCTGAGCTTGTGCGACGCGCGCATTACTTCAAAATTGTCAGGCCCAGGCCCATCCAGAACCCACTGATTTCCTTAAAGTTTAGGCCCGGCCCAGGTCCAGCCCAGGCCCAGCCCATGACGAACTCTGCTCTGGAACACGTACTCATCAGTCTCGTTGCTGGCACTAGGTCCAAAAAAAAATTACATTGACGTGTCAATTTTTATGCAAAGTGGGCAGAGCTTGTCAGGCACTGTGACATAAACTGAAACTCGGATCAGCAGTAGTGCAATTGGGGGAAATCATGTCAGAAAGGAGCAGAAGCAGGTAAATGAGGTTCTTTATTGCCAAAGTTGATAAACAGGATAATCGCAAAGGAATACAAACTTGAGTCATCTTAGTATGAAAGACAACGAGCGCATCCCTGAAAATGTTAAAATTAAGTGTTCTAAATTTGCTAACTGGTTGGACAGGACAAGTATTCGCTGCCAGGAAATGATACTCTTACCATCACTCCTTGAGTGGTCAAAGGTGGGGAGGTCAAACAGGTGAGTGTACCAATCTGATCTGGAACACGTTACTCATCAGTCTGTGATAAAGTATTTGATTTGGAAAGGATTGTTTCTCTTTGGCTAGGCCAACAAATACTGACTTAAAAACGTTCGCCCTAGACCCACACAAGCAGCATTTCAGCGTCATCGTTCAAAAACGAATGGAACGCACTCAATCTTAAAGTATGAATTATTATACGGATTACGGCCTTGGATTCTGCTAATTCTGCTATCTCAGTTCAAAACCCCATGTTAACCCTCGCCCGGGTAGGGGGTGGATGCCACACCCCCCTGTTTTTCTAGAATAACTCGCGTAATTTGTAACCGATTACGATGAAACTTTCAGTACCCTACGTTTGAAAAATTTGACACATAATCTGAAAATTTGAATTTTTAACCCTCATGACCCGTGACCTATGACCTGTTTCTCAAGGTCATGTCAGGCGCAACTGGCGTCCCGCAGATCGATGCTTGTAACTTGTGCAGTTTCCGAGTGTATGTTGTTCAGGAGCATATGCAAAGGTTTTTCCAGGTGACAGTTGTGGTTTCCACTGAGATTGTGACCTCGATTGACCTTTTCAGAGGTCAACTGAGGTCATTGACCTCCGATGACCTCAGATGACTTTTTTGGGCTTCTGGCGGTTTCTAGGACAATTTGTGACGCTGATTTCAAATTTGGGATTCATTTTAGATAATTATATGTTCCACTGGGGTCATGCGCATCCACAGGTCAACTGAGGTCACTGGCCTCAGATGACCTGACATGACCTTTTTGGAATTTGGAAGTTTTTAGGTCATTTTGTGACGCTGATTACGAATTTGGCACCTATTAAGCAGTATGATATGCTCATTCACGATTCTAGCTCG